>BQNB010010148.1:0-84787 GCA_026074375.1 Tanacetum coccineum
CATTATCACCGCGGTTTGTGACAACCAAAATTTAATTTCAGTTGAGCATCAAAATTCTAATTTGGTTAACCATTTTCGATACAAGACATTATTTGTAACACCCCCATTTTTACATATAGCAGCGGAAGCTAATCTGGGGTATTACTTCATGGAAACAACAATCATAATCATAGAAAACGACCCAAAAGAGACGTTTGTTCAAAAGATACGTTATCATTCAATTCAAATCAGAGTTTTACAAAGGCAGGTCCCAAAATCTAGTTACATACAATGTGAATGATAACAGGTTTTAGCCATCTTCGAGTCCATGCCACTCCGTGCCGTATATTGCTCAATAACCTGAGATAAACATGCTAAAAAGTCAACACAAAGGTTGAGTGAAATTCATAGGTTTGATAAACAGTTTGAATACAAGTCATAGTGTAATAATTGTACAAACACAATTTATGAAAATGGTATTGTTATGATCTTGGGTCACGTTATTATATACCCGTTATTTGTAATAATTGCAACGAATACAATTATCATAGTAACAGTGTATTATTGCGTTATCGTCTTGTTTGGTCTGATTGGTCTTGTCTGGTCTTGTTCCTTGTCTAAGCACATTGCACTAACACATTATCATCAAAAGTCAATTTAACGACTTGAAGAGCTCATAATATCAACATATTAACATCCCAAAGTCAATTTAACGACTTGAAGTCAAATTTAACGACTTGTAGGATTTATGACACTAACACATTATCATCCAAAGTCAATTTAACGACTTGAAGAGCTCATAATATCAACATATTAACATCCCAAAGTCAATTTAACGACTTGAAGTCAAATTTAACGACTTGTAGGATTTATGACACTAACACATTATCATCCAAAGTCAATTTAACGACTTGAAGAGCTCATAATATCAACATATTAACATCCCAAAGTCAATTTAACGACTTGAAGTCAATTTAACGACTTGTAGGATCTATAATATTAACACATTAATATCCAAAGTCAATTTAACGACTTGAAGTCAAATTTAACGACTTGTAGGATTTGTAACATTAACACATTAATATCAAAAGTCAATTTAACGACTTGAAAGTCGAGGCCATGAACTTCACTAAGTCCTTGAAAAGTAATCACATTGTGATAAGATAAATGAGTATATAAAAGAGTTTGTAACAAGCATGTATCCCCCTCGCGGGTTTATAAAACATGTAAAATGAGTAAAGGCGAGGTTATGAACTTCACTAAGTCCTTGAAAAGTAATCACATTGTGATAAGATAAACGAGTATATAAAAGAGTTTGTAACAAGAATGTATCCCCCTCGCGGGTTTATAAAACATGTAAATTAAGTAAAGGCGAGGCTATGAACTTCACCTGATAGGTAGATGCAATAAATATTTTAGAATGAAAGCTGACGACCTTATCACAATCTTAACAGGGAATGAGCGTTTTATTTTAATATAGCCTTCAGAACGCAGGTTTTAAGTTCAAATTCCTTCATTAATCAATAAAGTGGTTATTTTAACATTAGTTAAGAATGCTAGGATAGATTATAACAATATTTAATCATTATAACATTTAGTTTTAAGAAAAACGCGAAATTAGGGTTTCGGGTGTACGGTTTTGGATCAAAATGGAAATTGAGCATGAATTGGGTTATGAAACTTTAACAAGAGTATATTTAGGATTATATGAACATTATAAACGTGTAGGAGCAGAATTAGAATATACGGAACCTGGGTTTGAGCTTCAATGATCAAAAATGGTGGAAATGGGTCGTTTCGGGTAGTATTTCCACTCGTACGCCTTGTATCTTTACTCCGAGGCTTCAATTCTTCAGGGCTTCACTTATTGAACTTCTTTAATGATCCTAGGATCATAAGGGAGCAAAGTATTGCTGCCAATTGGGTTTGAGAGAGAAGAGATGTTGGTGCGATTCGATGAAACAACCAATAGGCCCTATTTATACTATTTTGAGGATGAGGAGGTTAAGGAAGCTTTGTAAATCTAATGAGGACACATGGAGAAGCTAGGACCTGATGTGGGAGGTCTAGAGAATGAGTTATACAAGCTAGTATGCAAGGTGGAAGAAGATGAAGGCCATATAGGGGTGTTTGGTGTTGCAACTAAATTCAGCCAACAAAAGGGAGGTGTGGCCTGATTTTTGGCCAATAAATGCTTCAAGTAGGTGGGTAAGCAGCTTGGGAGACATGTGGGTGAGTCATGGAGGTGCTTATGTGCAAGGAAGAGTTCTAAAATGGGTCATTTTGCAAGAAACTAGGTCACGGGTCTGTTTTGGATTTGGGTTGGGTTTCAAGTTTAAATTTCGTGTATATTGATCATGGGTGGTTGGAAAATGTCTTCAAGGTCTGTAATAAGAAGTTTCATTAGGATTTAGCAATTGGTTTGGGTTAAAACGGGTCAAAAATGAAGAAATGAGGTCGCGGGTACCATTTGGTATGGTTTAGGGTTTTCGGGTCTTTTCTTGCTTATAATTCATGGTGAAAGGATTAAGTTTGGTAAATTATTGATCTTAGTCAGTGTATTAAGGATTAGAAATGATAATTGAGTGGTGGTTCGAGTTATAATGGGTCGAAATGGAAAGAAATGCTCGTGGGTTTGAATTAGGGCATGTAGTGGACTTTTAGGGTTTCCAGGTTTTCTAATTCAAGTATATTGTCAAAGAAATGATAGATACTGATGGTTAATGATTTTTAAACTCATATTATGAGTTTATAATAGCTCATGCTTGCTTATTTGAGGTTGAATGGGTTAAAAACGAGAAAACAGGTTAAGTGATCATTTAGGGCTCATTTATGGTTTCTTGGATTCGATTCTTGTATAAATGAAGTAGGATTATGAAATAATGATGGAATAGGATTGTCATGGTTGTATAATAAGTTAATACAACTTATTTGAGTATTGGTTAAGGTTTAAAATGGATTATAATGAAGAAACGGGTCATTGTGTAGTATTTAGCTCGGGTTAGGGTTTCTGACTTTTGAATTAGGGTTTTGAGTGCAAAAAGATGTATGAAAGTTTATGAATAGAATAATTAGGGTTTACACATTGTATATTGAGTGTAGTAGCTTTGTACATAAGCTTGCTTAAGTGGTGGTGAAGAAATTAGAATGAAAACGGAGGTAAAACGGCTATTTTAGAGATCATGCTTAATGACTTGTACATTGAGCTTTTAGAGACTTGTACTTTGACTTGAAGAGATTTTATATCTCAAATGAGATGTTATATTACTTGTACATATGATTTAGTAGCTTGTGCATTCACTTTAGATATTAACCCTTCATGAAATTAGGGTTTAGAGGCATACAATAATGGTTTAAAGCCCGTTTTGATATAATGTTGCGAATGGTACATTATAGGAATAATGTACTTTATAAAAATGATATTATGATATTGACTTGATATATTATGATGATTGCTTGACATATATGAAGATAGGATTGTCATAGATAGGTTGCGTGAGCTTGTCTACTTAGGTTGCGTGAGCTTGACATATATGAAGATAGGATTGTCATAGATAGTTATGACATACTGAGATATATAAGTAATGTAATAAGCGAAAAATTTCCCCGTATAATTGTGATAATAGTAAAATAGGTTATGCATTTGATGAAAATTCTTGGGTTGTTATAGTCTCCACCCCTTACAGAAATCTCGTCCTGAGATTTAATTGAATGTTATAGTGGTATTGTTTAGAAATAGGTACTGGGTATAAATTTAGGTTAATCAAGGTCACAAGTTCACGTGTGTGATGCATTTATAATTATGTTGCGCACCATAATTATAATTACCTCCTTTCACACGTCTACTTACTTCCAAGACCACACCTTTTGATGACAGCTAATAGAATTTCTCCAGATCCTGATAGAACCTGGGTGGATGAAATACTTCGATTTATGAGACCTGTAGGTTATGGGCCTACCACGCTTCCGTTGAGCTACTCTGATCGTAAGGAATCGTTATTCATTAAAAAGTCAAATAAGAATGCTATCACAAGTCTTTGTCTAAATTTTCATACCTAGTGGTATTGAAATCATTTGGCATTGTATAGATTCTTGTGTGTTTCCTTGTTATTACGTTGCAGAATATAACAGATAATTTTAGAATACGGAGATCATGGAATGAGTGATGTCAAGGAATGATTATGAATTTGTAAGAGAGTTGCTAATCACGTGGTATACAGATTTTGAAATGAACAGATGATAAAGGTAATAATTATAATGATTAAGGAATTGTTTGTACAAACGGATTGAAAGAAACTTGATTGTACGTATGTTATATACTTAAGCCTACTTATTTATAATTTGTCACTTACAAAAAGAAGCTTTTAACTCCTTGTAATTGAGAGTTTATAAATTCATAATTCGGAGATTTATAATTTCCTTATTCAAATGAAGAAGTGACCTAATTCATTTCAATAAGATGATCATAAATCGTCTTACCTAAGTATAAAAACATGATGTGTAGAAAATGATATGATCATGAATTGATTGTACTGATGCCCATATAATCGAGGATGATAATTTATGTTGCAAAGGCATGAGGGGAGTATTCAGAGTTTGAACATAATAGAATCGATGGAATTGACAAATAATGTCGAGTTTTGATATCATCAGATAACAAGATGTAACGGAATCATCATTTATATTTCATGATAGATTTACATATAAACTCTAAAAGAGATGATACTTATTGCTACGTTTCTCGAAGTAAAAATCTAAATAAAAGTAACAGACGAACAAGATTGTAGCTTGATGATTGAGGTTTTTCCGATTGAAGAAGATTCTGATGAAATTTGAATATCCTCGAGAGTTGTTTCTAGGTTAGAAATCCTAAAGTGAATAATCAAGCTGTCTCTAGTAAAAGCAAGCTTGTCACTAAGATGCATTACTTGTGGCCTTGTTGTTTGCTTTTGAGCACTAATTTGCATAATGTCCTTTCTCTCCACAGACATTACAAGTTATGGATACTGATTGTAGGTTGTTTCTAGTGGCTGGTCTTTTGTTTATGCAATTCTTGGTCAGATGACCTACTCTGTTGCAAGTCCGACACTTGACAGTGCAGGTCCTAGTGGATGTAGGGGTGCATCGTTTCACACAGAGGAAAGATTTCCAGTATAAACCTATTGGTGGCTGTATAAGTCCTGAAGGTTTCTTTTGCTTCCTTTCTGCCTGCGGATGGTGAATCATTGTTAGACGGTTTTATTGTTTATAGTTATTCTGATAGTTGTTGTTGATGGTGTTTCCCTTATCCTCAAGCTTTCGTTTACGATCATTAGCTTCTGCCTAGAAATCCTGCTTTATTATCTGATCCATAACCCTCTGGGCTTGTTGATGGATTCCTCCAAATGTTTGAGGCTTCGAGGCAGTAACTTTCCTTCAAAACTCTAGGTACTCCTATTGATTGAAGACTTCCATAAGATTCTCGGCGATTGGGAATCATGTTTGGGGCATAAGACGGCTAATTCTTGAAATCTCCTAATGAAGTCCTTTAGATCATTTCCTTTCACAACCAGTTGTAAAAAATTCGTCTTCCATCTTCTTGACTTCTTTCGAGGGCAATACTTATTGGTTAAGAGTCTTTTCAATTCGATCCAAGTGATCTTATTGGCTTGTTCTATTCCGATAAGTTGGGCGTATGCATTCCACCAAGACAAGGCATCATCGGTTAGAGTACCAGAGTAAATTCACTCTGTTTTTCCACGCACACTTGCAACGAGAAAATACTGATTGTACTATCAAACCAGTGTATGAGGTCATAAAGCTTTTCCCCCCCCCTTTTCTCCCCCCCCCTTTAACCATTGAAGTAGAAAGGTTGACAGCTAATGAACTCTTTATAGTTTCCCGTTTTTGCTACAAGAGTTCCAGTAGGTCCGGTGTTCCTATTGGGATTACTAGCACTTGCCATTGATACAGCTTGTCTTTCAAGCGAGAAATCCATCATTAATTAGTTGCTGGATGGCAGCTAAAGTTATGGCTGGTGTTTCAGATGTTGACGTCCTTTTGGGAGGCATTCTATCAACAGAGGATAACACGTAGTAAGAATGATATCATAAGTTTTGAAAAGTAATAAAAGAGAATGTGATGCTTAAAATGCTTAAAGAGTAATGCTTATTTTTGAATTTTAAGCACTTAGAGGTTATGGTATGATTCATAATGATGAAAAACGGAGATAATGATGCAAATGATGGAGATGATGATGAAAGAGAGATAAGCTGGAAATAAGGTACGTAACGGAATTGCCTTTATAAATAACTTGCCTTTTTACTGTACATAGTCAAGATTTGACAAGCGTTTTTATTTATACCACACATCCCGTGGCTAGGATAAAGCTATAACTAGTCTAAGAGTTTGTTGATTTCGAACCGGTAGATGACATCCTAAAGATCTTCCTGATCCGTTTGGTGTCGAGCTTGGATTTTCTCAATGATTTGTTCAAGATCGGAAATTCTGTAGTGAGCAAAGGCAATCTTATCCTTTTGCCCTAACTGCTTCTTTTGAAGTTTGATAATCTGAGTGCGGATTCTCTTAAGTTCGGTCTTTAGTTCGTTACCATTAATACGTCCTTCTTCCATTTTCTCAATGCGGTGAAAAGAGAGTTCATCTAAGTAATTCAAAATATCTTCGATTTGTTCCTCATGATGTTTCAGATGCATCTTAATTGAACTTTTTCCTATTTCTAATATCTGAGGTGCGGTAGGAGTATAAACTGAGGAAGATGGTGATACCAAATCACAAGTTTGATTCCGAGATGGATTAGATAACGTAGTTGAGGAAGAAGATGGGGAACAGATTCGTTTCTTAGGTGGTAATAGTTCTTTAGGAACAAAGAAATATCGAGGATCAAATAGTAATGATGGTGGTAATACCAGAGATGGAGTCAAAATAGCTGGTGGAGTAATATGATCTGGTGATGAAATAGGTAAATTCTTAGGCATAAAAATCATGTATATCCTCAAATAAGTTATTATTAGTGGGATCATATTATCTGTAGAGTTTTCCGAAGAGTTAAAAGAACTGCTTCCTGATGAAGCTGGGAAATAATCCGATGAGACCGAAGTATAGTTAAGAATATTCATAGAGGAAAAAGCATCCTCAATATCGGAAGTAGAGCGGTTGGGAGAAGACATCGTTCTGATAACAACCTAGTTTGTAAATAACATAAGTTATTTATGTAATAGTATAATAGATATGTATATTTACATACTTGTTCCGGAATGTAGTGGCACGGAGGACTTTGATGGCTGAAAAAGAAATGTGGTTATAGTTAAGGTTTTGACCTTGTTCTCTATAACCATGGCGCTGATACCAATCTGTAACACCCCCATTTTTACAATATAGCAGCGGAAGCTAATCTGGGGTATTACTTCATGGAAACAACAATCATAATCATAGAAAACGACCCAAAAGAGACGTTTGTTCAAAAGATACGTTATCATTCATTTCAAATCAGAGTTTTACAAAGGCAGGTCCCAAAATCTAGTTACATACAATGTGAATGATAACAAGTTTTAGCCATCTTCGAGTCCATGCCACTCCGTGCCGTATATTGCTCAATAACCTGAGATAAACATGCTAAAAAGTCAACACAAAGGTTGAGTGAAATTCATAGGTTTGATAAACAGTTTGAATACAAGTCATAGTGTAATAATTGTACAACACAATTATTATGAAAATGGTATTGTTATGATCTTGGGTCACGTTATTATATACTCGTTATTTGTAATAATTGCAATGAATACAATTATTATAGTAACAGTGTATTATTGCGTTATCGTCTTGTTTGGTCTGATTTGATCTTGGTCTAAGCTCATGGTACACAAACTGACTAGTGTATATATATACCCAAAATTATGTGATATATATATAGAGAGAGATAATGGCCCTTGGTGTAGGTAATTGCCATATACCTATGAAATTCAAATATATTGTTTTTGGTTACCTATTCGGCTAACACAAACAAGATTCGTCAATCCTGATAGATCTATCCACAATATTCGCGTTCACCCGTAAGTGATTAATGGTCTATGATAATGAGGGACTTTTGGCATAAAGTAACTTAGACATTAATTGTAATGGTATATCAGATTAGCATATAGTCTGGAAAAACACTTGTATTTGTAATTTACAGCATGTATCCCCCTCACGGGTTTATGAAAACATTAAAGAGATTAAAATTAAGGCTATGAACTCACTAAGTCTTTGAAAAGTAATCACATTGTTATAAGATTAACGAGTATGTAAAAGAGTTTGTAGCAAGCATGTATCCCCTAGGCGGGTTTATAAAACATGTAAATAAGTAAAGGCGAGGTTATGAACTTCACCTGATAGGTAGAAGCAATAAATATTTTAGAATGAAAGCTGACGACCTTATCACAATCTTAATGGGGAAGGTTGATATAGCAAAATGATAGTAAACATCCACGTCACGTAACATGAGTAAATATGTCAAGTCTTAGGAAGATTGTACTTTAGAACTTTGGTTTTTAAGAGTTATGAGTTTGATTGAAGAGTTTGGAATTATTGTATCACCGTTCGGGCCATCATAATTTAGAAGTCATTTAGTAAACATTTGAGGAGCTAGGGTACTTTAAATCATAAACCCAACAACTCAGTCAGAACGTAATACCAAGATGAAACCTCTTAATATGAAGCTCCCTAGTATTGTGGTACGATATAGCTTTCAGATGATCGGTTTTGAGCGTTTTATTCAATATCTGGAAATGTTAAGCACGACAAGCGTTAATTAAAGTTATGTCAGGTAATGTTTTGAATACATTTTTATACTTTTTCAAAATGTTACATTTTAGACCCTTGAGTTTGAAAAGTGGCAAAATATACCCTTGGAGTTTACACTTTTATGAGTTTGGTCCTTCAAGTTTAAAAGATATACCAAGTAAACCTTGTACTTTAGAATGTGACATAATAGACCCCTGTAGTTATAACTTTGATAAAATGACATTTTTAGCCATTTTAGTTATAAGTTTCCGAAAGTTATGATATATACGCCTTGCATGAAATATATTTACAAAACATGTCCAAATTGCCAAGCAAGCTTATTTTAACATCTCAAGGTTTGTATCAAGGTTTATCAATGGAAATTCGCAAGTGGTTTGGGTTAAAGTGGGTTGAAAATGCACGAGAAGCATTAATTAAAGTTATGTCTTGTAAGGTTTTAAACATGTTTTTATACTTTTTCAAAATGTTACATTTTAGACCCTTGAGTTTGAAAAGTGGCAAAATATACCCTCGGAGTTTGCACTTTTACGAGTTTGGTCCTTCAAGTTTAAAAGATATACCAAGTAAACCTTGTACTTTGAAAAGTGACATAATAGACCCCTATAGTTATAACTTTGATAAAATGACATATTCAGCCCTTTTAGTTATTAATTTCAGAAAGTTACGATATATACCCCTTGCATGGATAATATTTACAAAACATGTCCAAATTGCCATGCAAGCTTATTTTAACATTTCAATAGACATTTATAAGTTATAATAAACTAAAATATGAAGATTTAACGCAACGCAAGTTTAAAAATAGTTCGTTAAGCTAGGAAAGCGAAAAACAACGGGTCAAATTAGGGTTTTAAGTTCAAATTCCTTCATTAATCAATAAAGTGGTTATTTTAACATTAGTTAAGCATGCTAGGATAGATTATAATAATATTTAATCATTATAACATTTAGTTTTAAGAAAAACATAAAATTAGGGTTTCAGGTGTACGGTTTTGGATCAAAATGGAAAATGAGCATGAATTGAGTTATGAAACTTTAACAAGAGTATATTTAGGATCATATGAACATTATAAGAGTGTAGGAGCAGAAGTATAATCCTTAGAACCTAGGTTTGAGCTTCAAGGAGCAAAAATGGTGGAAATGGGTCGTTTCGGGTAGTATTTCCACTCGTACGCCTTGTATCTTGTTCCCGGGGCTTCAAATCTTCAAAGCTTCGCTTGCTTGATCTTCTTAGATGATCCTAGGATCATATGGAGCAGAGAATGTTTGCTCAATTGGGTTATAGAAAGAAGAAGTGGGGGATGAAAATGAATGAAGGGTTTTGAGTTCTATTTATAGGCGAATGATCCTTGGAGGCTAAGGTTTCTTAAGGATTAAGGTAAGGACAGGTGGGGGTGACTATGAGATGCTATGGGCTGAGTTGGAAGCTATGGAAGTGGTGGCAAGATTATAAAAGAGGTGATGTGGAGGTGTTTGTAGCCGCGGCTGCCATAGGTAAAAAGAAGAGTCATGTGGCTTGATTTTTGACCAAGAAAAGGTATAAGGAGCTTAGTAAGCTGCTTAGGAGGGTTATGGTGCTTGTCATGGAGGTGCTTGTGTGCAAGAAATAGTTTAAAGTGGGTCAAATTGCAAAGAATTCAGCCGCGGGTTCAATATGGTTCGGTTAGGGTTTCTTTGAGTTTCTAGGCTTGTAATTCGAATGTACTTGATTAGGAGTGATAGATTACTGACCTTAGGTCTTGTATTAAGGATTATAATCAAGGTTTGATAAGTGGTTTAGGTTAAAATGGGTCGAAAATGAATGAAATATGTCGCGGGTTCAATTTAGGACATATTAGGGCACGTATAGGTTTATTTAGGGTTTTCAAGCTTCCAATTCTTGTACATTGCTAATTTAATGATTGATAAATGTCCACAAGACTCATATTAAGTGTTATTAGCAAGAATCCATAGGTGGTTGGGATTTAAAATAGGTAAAAATGAATAAACGGGTCAAATGTTCCATTTAGGGCACAATTAGGGTTTCTTGGTTTTAATTCGTGTATAATGGTAATGAAATGATGAAATGATGATTGAATACGATTGATAATGTTGTAATATAAGTTATTACAACTTATTTGAGTGTTGGTTTGGGTTTACAATAGATAAAAATGAAGAAACGGGTCATAGTTTAGAAACTAGCTTGGTTTTAGGGTTTAGGGTTTTGAATTAGGGTTTTGAGTGTAAAAATATGTATGAAAGCTTATGAGTAGAGTAGTTTGCGTTTACACATTGTTTATTGAGTGTAATAGCTTGTACAAAAGTGGTGGTGAAGAAACTAGAATGAAAACGGAGGTAAAACGGTTATTTTGGAGTTCATGCATTAATGACTTGTACATTAAGCTTTGAAAACTTATACTTGACTTGGAGGGAGTTTATATTTCAAATGAGATGTTATATTACTTGTACATGAGTTTTAGTAGTTTGTACATTCACTTTAGATATTAACCCTTCATGGGTTTAGGGTTTAGAGGTGCACGATAACGGTTTAAAGCCCGTTTTGATATAACGTTGCGAATGGTACATTATAGGAATAATGTACTTTGTAATAAGAATATGATGATATTGACTTGACATGTTATGATGTTTGCTTGACATATATGAAGACAGGATTGCCATAGATAGGTTGCGTGAGCTCGTCTACTTTAGTTATGCAAATTACATTATATATTGAGATATTGATAATGCAAGTAATGTAATAAAGTGAAAAATTTCCCCGTACAATTGTGATCATAGTAAAATAGGTTGATGAAAATTCTGAGTTGTTATAGTCTCCACCCCTTACAGAAATCTCGTCCCGAGATTTAGTTGAAAGTTATAGTGGTATTGTTTGAGAATAGATGTAGGTACTGGGCATGAACTTGATCTTTATGTTAGGCTAATCAAGGTCACAAGTCCACGTGTGTGATGCATTTATAATTATGTTGCGCACCATAATTATAATTACCTCCTTTCACACGTCTACTTATTTTCAAGATCACACCTCTTGATGACAGCCAATAGAATTTCTTCAGATCCTGATAGAACCTGGGTGGATGAAATACTTCGATTTATGAGACCTGTAGGTTATGGGCCTACCACGCTTCTGCTGCTCTACTCTGATCGTAAAGAATCGCTATTCATTAACCTTTAAACATCGAATAAGAATGCTATCACAAGTCTTTGTCAAAATTTTCATACCTAGTGGTATTGAAATCATTTGACATTGTATAGATTCTTGTGTGTTTCCTTGTTATTATGTTGCAGAATATAACAGAAAATTTTAGAATACGGAGATCATGGAATGAGTGATGTCAAGGAATGATTATGAATTATACAGATGAACAAATATTGAAGGTAATAATGATAATGATTAAGGAATTGTTTGTACAAACAGATTGAAAGAAACTTGTTTGTACGTATGTTATATACTTAAGCCTACTTATTTATAATTTGTCACTTACAAAAAGAAGCGTTCAACTCCTTGTAACTGAGAATTTATAAATTCATAGTTCGGAGATTTATAATTTCCTTATTCAAATGAAGAAGTGACCTAATTCATTTCAATAAGATGATCATAAATCGTCTTACCTAAGCATAAAAACACGATATGGTAAAGTGTAGAAAATGATATGATCATGAATTGTTAGATAATATTGAGATGTTGATTGTACTGACGCCCATATAATCGAGGATGATAATTTATGTTGCAAAGGTATGAGGAGAGTATTCAGAGTTTGAACATAATAGAATCAATGGAATTGACAAATAATGTCGAGTTTTGATATCATCAGATAACAAGATGTAACTGAATCATTACTTTATTATTTCATGGATAGCTTTACATATGAAACTCTAAAAAGAGTTGATACTTATGCTACATATCTCGTAGTATAATTCTAGATAAAAGTAACAACGACAAGGATTGTAGCTTCATGATTGAAGTTTTTAGATTGAAGAAGATTCTAATGAACTTGAATATCCTTGAGAGTTGTTTCTAGGGTAGAAATTCTAGAGTGAACAAAATCAAACTTATCTCTAAGTATGCTTTCCTGTGGCCCGGTGATTTGCCTTTGAGCACTGATTCATGTAATGTCCTTTCTTTCCACAGGCATTACAAGTTACGAATACTATTTAAAGATCGTTTCTAGTGGTTGGTCTGCAGTTCTTGGTTAGATGACCTACTCTGCTGCAAGTTCGACACTTGACAGTGCAGGGTCCTATGTGATGTAGGGTGCATCTTTCACACAAAGGAGGATTTCCAGTATACCTGTTGGTGGCAGTATAAGTCCTAAAGGCTTCTTGTCTTCTATTCTGTTGGTGGTGGTAATCATTGTTATGGTTGTAATTGTTGTGGTTATTTTGATAGTTGTCGTTGTTGTGATTGTTGGAGTGGTTATTGTTGTTACGATATTTGGGGTAGTTGTTGTTGTTTATGGTGTTTCTTGTATCTTCAAACATTCATTTGCGATCATTGGTTTCTTGCACAGAATCATGTTTTATTATTTGATCCATTAATCTCTGGGATATGTTGATGGCATCCTCTAAAGTTTGAGGCTTCGAGGCAGTAACATTTCCTTCAATACTTCTGGGTAATCCACTAATGAAGACTTCCATAAGTTTCTCTGTGTTTGGTACCATGTTTGGGCATAAGACGGCTAATTCTTGAAATCTTCTTATGTAAGTCTTAAGATCATTTCCTTTCATAACCAAGTTGTAAAATTCGTCTTCCATTTTCTTGACTTCAGTTTGAGGGCAATACTTATTGGTTAAGATTCTTTTCAATTCGGTCCAAGTGATTTGATTGGCTTGATCTGTTCCAATAGGTTAAGCGTATGAATTCCACCAGGACATGGCATCATCGGTTAAGGTACCGGTAGCAAATGTCACTTTGTTTTCCTCGGCACAGTTGCTACGAGAAAATACCGATTCAGTCCGCTCAAACTAGCGAATGAGGTCAACTGCTCCTTCTGTACCATTGAAGTAGAAAGGTTGACGGCTAATGAACTCTTTATAGTTTCCTGTTTTTGCTACAGGAGTTCTAGTAGGTCCGGTGTTCCTATTGGGATTACTAGCATTTTCCATTGATGCAGCTTGTGCTTTCAGAGCTGAGGAAATGCCATCATTAATTAGTTGTTGGATGCCAGCTAAAGTTATGGCTGGTATTTCAGATGTTGACGTCCTTTTGGGAGGCATTCTATCAATAGAAGATAACACGTAGTGAGAATGATATCCTAAGTAATAAAAGAGAATGTGATACTTAAAATGCTTAAGGAGTAATGAATTTTAAGCACTTATGGTATGATTCATAATGATGAAGACGGAAATAATGATTTAAATGATGGAGATGATGATGAAAGAGAGATAAGTTGGAAATAATAAGGTACGAAACGGGATGAACAATAGGGTACAAAACAGGATTGCCTTTATAAATAACTTGCCTTTTTACTTTACATAGTCAAGATTTGACAAGCGTTTTTATTTATACCACACATCCCGTGGCTAGGATAAAGTTATAACTAGTCTAAGAGTTTGTTGATTTTGAGCCGGTAAATGACATCCTAAAGATCTTCCTGATCTGTTTGGTGATGAGCTTGGATTTTCTCAATGATTTGTTCAAGATCGGAAATTCTGTAGTGAGCAAAGGCAATCTTATCCTTTTGTCCTAATTTCTTCTTTTGAAGTTTGATAATCTGAGTACGGACTCTCTCAAGTTCGATCTTTAGTTCGTCACTATTCTTTCGTATGATAATTCTATCAATACGTCCTTCTTCCATTTTCTCAATATGGTGAAAAGAGAGTTCTTCTAAGTAATTCAAAATATCTTCGATTTGTTCCTCATGATGTTTCAGATACCTCTTAATTGAGCATTTTCCTATTTCAAATATCTGAGGTGGGGTAGGAGTATAAACTGAGAGAGATGGTGATACCAAATTACAGGTTTGATTCCGAGATGAATTAGATGACGTAATTGAGGAAGAAGATGGGGAACAGATTCGTTTCTTAGGTGGTAATAGTTCTTCAGGAACAAAGAAATATCGAGGATCAAATAGTAGTGATGGTGGTAATACCGGAGATGGAGTTAAAATAGCTGGTGGAGTAATAGGATCTGGTGGTGGAATAGGAAATTCCTTAGCATAAAATGCTTGTACGTCCTTCAAACAAGGATTATTGTAAAAAGATAAGAATACTGGTGGGATCATATTATCTTTAGTGTTTTCCGAAGAGTTAAAAGAACTGCTTTTTGATGAAGCTGGGAAGTAATCCGGTGAGACCGAAGTATAGTTGAGAATATTCATAAAGGAAAAAGCATCCTCAATATCGAAGGTAGAGCGGTTGGGAGAAGACATCGTTCTAATAACAACATAATTTGTAAATAACATAAGTTATTTATGTAATAGTATAATAGATATGTATATTTACATACTTATTCCGGAAAGTAGTGGCAAGGAGGACTTTGATGGCTGAAAAAGAAATGTGGTTATAGTTAAGGTTTTGACCTTGTTCTCTATAACTATGGTGCTGATACCAATCTGTAACACCCTCATTTTTACAATATAACAGCGGAAGCTAATCTGGGGTATTACTTCATGGATACAACAATCATAATCATAGAAAACAACTTAAAAGAGATGTTTTTGGAAAATTTAGTTATCATTCATTATAATCAGAGTTTTTACAAAATGTAGGTCCCACAATCTAAAACATAAAGTGTGAATGATAACAGTTCAGCCATATTCAGATCCAAGTCACTCCGTGCCGCAAGTTGCTCCATTACCTGAGATAAACATGCTAAAAAGTCAACATAATGGTTGAGTGAAATTCATAGGTTTGATAAACAGTTTGAATATAAGTCATAGTGTAATAATTGTACAACACAATTATTATGAAAATGGTATTGTTATGATCTTGGGTCACGTTATTATATACCCGTTATTTGTAATAATTGCAACGAATACAATTATCATAGTAACAGTGTATTATTGCGTTATCGTCTTGTTTGGTCTGTTTGGTCTGATTTGGTCTTGGTCTAAGCTCATGGCACACAAACTGACTAGTGTATATATATACCCAAAATGATGTGATATATATATATATATATATATAATGGCCCTCGGTGTAGGTAATGCCAATTTACTATGAAATTCAAATATTGTGTGTTGGTTACTTTCCGACCTACCCACAGGATTCATCATCCCGATTGATCTATCACGAAATATTCGCACGTTCACCAGTATAGTGATTATTAGGTCCATGATAATGAGGGACTTTTAGCATAAAGTAACTTAATGGTATATCAGATTAGCATATAGTCTAGAAAAACACTTGTATTCTAAATTTACAGCATGTATCCCCCTTACGGGTTTATGTAAACATTAAAGAGATTAAAAGTGAGGCTATGAACTCACTAAGTCTTTGAAAAGTAATCACATTGTTTAGATAGAGTGTTTGTAAAGAGTTGTAGCAAGCATGTATCCCCTCGAGGGTTTATAAAACATGTAAATAAGTAAAGGCGAGGTTATGAACTTTACCTGATAGGTAGATGCAATAAATATTTAAGAATGAAAGCTGACGACCTTATCACAATCTTAACGGGGAAGGTTGATATAGCAAAATGATAGTAAACAGCCACGTTACACAACCTGGAGTAAATATGTCAAGTCTTGGAGATCGTACTTAGATGCTTTGTTTTTAAGAGTTATGAGGTTTGATTGAGAGTTTGGAATATTGTATCACCGTTCGGGCATCATAAATTCAGAGTCTATTTAGTAACATTTGAGGAGCTAGGGTACTTAAAATCATAACACAACAACTCTGTCAGAATGTACATACAAAGATGAAAAACTCTTAATATTGAAGCTCCCTAGTATTGTGGTACGATATAGCTTCGGATGAATCGGTTTTGAGCGTTTTATTCAATATCTGGAAATGTTAAGCACGACAAGCGTTAATTAAAGTTATGTTAGGTAATGTTTTGAATACATTTTTACACTTTTTCAAAATGTTACATTTTAGACCCTTGAGTTTGAAAAGTGGCAAAATATACCCTCGAAGTTTGCACTTTTATGAGTTTGGTCCTTCAAGTTTAAAAGATATACCAAGTAAACCTTGTACTTTGGAATGTGACATAATAGACCCCTGTAGTTATAACTTTGATAAAATGACATTATTAGCCCTTTTAGTTATAAGTTTTCGAAAGTTATGATATATACCCCTTGCATGGAATATATTTACAAAACATGTCCAAATTGCCATGCAAGCTTATTTTAACATTTTAAAAGATATTTATAGGTTATAATAAACTAAAATATAAAGGTTTAACATAATGAAAGTTTAAAATAATGATTCGTTAAGCTAGGAAGCAAAACAGGTCGAATTTGGGTTTAAAAACGTAAACGCGAGGGTTTTAAGTTCAAATTCCTTCAATAATCAATAAAGTGGTTATTTTAACATTATTTAAGCATGCTAGGATAGATTATAACAACGTTTAACCATTATAACATTTAGTTTTAAGAAAAACACGAAATTAGGGTTTTGGGCTTACGGTTTTGGATCAAAATGGAAAATGAGCATGAATTGAGTTATGAAACTTTAACAAGAGTTTATTTAGGATCATATGAACATTATAAGAGCGTAGGAACAGGTATGAAGATCATAGAACCTGGGTTTGAGCTTATAGCTTGAAAACGGGTTAAAATCGGGACTTTTAGCTTCGTACGCCTAGAATAACGACTCCCGGGCTTCTTTTCTTGGTTTATTTTGCTTCACTTATGTTCTTGGGACTTCTTAGGATCTCTTAGAATACATATTGATCAAAGGATTGCTGCTATTATGGGTTATAGAGGAGGAAGTGGGGGATGCTTTGAAATGAAGTATTATGCTTCCTATTTATAGGCGAATGAACCCTTAAGGGCCAAGGTTTCTTTGCAATCTTATCTTGGACACATGGAACATCTAGAGGGTGATTAGGAGAAGCTATATAATGAGTTTTATGGACTAGAAGCTAGCAAGAACATGGTGGAAACACCATGTGCATGCTGCGGGTATACTAGAAGAAAAAGGAACCATGTGATCAATTTTTAAACTATAACTGAAGTAGATATTTATGTGAGGTTCTTGTAAGCAGCTTAGGAAAGAAGGATCTTAGTCATTGAGGTGCTTGTTTATAAATAAAAGCTCAAAATGGGTCAATTTGCAAGATTTAGGGTTCGCGGGTTCATTTGAGTCTTCTAGGGCTTGAATTGTTTTCTTTGGCTTATATTTCATGCTTATTAATCATGGAATGATAGAAATATGTTCTCAAGGTTTGTATCAAGGTTTATCAATGGAAATTCGCAAGTGGTTTGGGTTAAAGTGGGTTGAAAATGAATGATATATGTCGCGGGTTCAATTAGGGCATATTAGGGTTTCTTTATATATTTTAAAGATAATGATAGATATTTGTTCACAAGACTTGTATTAAGGATTAACAATAAGAATTTATAGGTGGTTCGGGTTTAAAATGGGCGGAAACAAGTAAACGAGTCGAATGATCCATTTAGGTACGTTTAGGGTTTCTCGGATCCAATTTTCGTATAAATGATATAAGATGATGAAATAATGATGAAATAGGATTTACATAGTTGTAAAATAAGTTATTACAACTTATTTTAGTGTTGGTTGAGGTTTAAAATGGATAAAAATCAAGAAACGGGTCATAGTGTAGTATTTAGCTCGGGTTAGGGTTTCTGAGTTTTGAATTAGGGTTTTGAGTGTAAAAATGTGTATGAAAGCTTATGAATGGAATAATTAGGGATTACACATTGTATATTGAGTGTAGTTGCTTGCACAAGAGTGGTGTGAAGAAACTGGAATGAAAACGGAGGTAAAATGGCTATTTTGGATGTCATGCTTAATGACTTGTACATTGTGCTTTAAAAACTTGTACTTGACTTAGAGGGAGTTTATATTTCAAATGAGATGTTATATTACTTGTATATATGCTTTAGTAGTTTGTACATTCACTTTAGATATTAACCCTTCATGGAATTTAGGGTTTAGAGGTATATGATAACAGTTTAAAGCCCGTTTTGATATAACATTGCGAATGGTACATTATAGGAATAATGTACTTTGTAATAAGGATATGATGATATTTACTTGACATATTGTGATGTTTGCTTGACATATATGAAGACAGGATGGCCATAGATAGGTTACGTGAGCTTGTCTACTTTAGTTATACAAGTTACCTTGCATAATGAGATATTGACAATGCAAGTAATATAATAAAGCAAAAAAATTCCCCGTATAATTATGATAATAGTAAAATAGGTTTTGCATTTGATGAAAATTATTGGGTTGTTATACATATTACTTGTTTAAGTTTATGTTGATGACATTATTTTTGGATCAACAAATCTAGATTTTTCAAAATGTTTTGCAAACCTAATTAAAAATAATTTTAAAATGTCAATGATGGGTAAACTAAAGTTCTTTCTTGGACTTCAAGTTCATCAAACTCCCCATGGCATATTCATAATTCAGTCACAATATGCGATTGAATTGTTAAAGAAACATGGTTTGGATGAGTGTGTCTCCATGAGCACACCTATGGCAACTGAGAGGCTGGATGCTGATTTACAAGGCACTCCTACTGATCAAACGACTTATCGTCACATGATAGGAGGGCTTATGTATCTAACTGCCAGTCGTCCAAACATTGCTTTTGCTAATTTTGTATGTGCTCGTTATCAAGCACGTCTTACTGTCAAACACCTTAAAGAGATTAAATGGATCTTTTGGTACCTAAGACAGTCCTATAACATAGGACTATGGTATCCGAAGGATTCTGGATTTAAACTAATTGCATATTCAGATGCGGGCCATGCAGGATGTAAAGATGATTGTAAAAGTACATCAGGAGGATTGCAATTTCTAGGTGGAAAGCTCGTATGTTAGAGTTCGAAAAAACAAGATTGTACTGCGATGTCTACTGTTGAGGCTGAATATGTTTCCTTGTCCGCATGTTGTGCATAAGTCATTTGGATGCGTGCACAACTACTAGACTGTGGATACAAATACAACCGGATTCTGATGTATTGTGATTCCAAGAGTGCCATTGCTATCTCATGCAACCCAGTCCAGCATTCTAAGACAAAACACATAGACATCCGGTATCATTTTATTAAGGAACATGTTGAGAAGGGTACTGTGGAACTTTACTTTGTCGGGACAGAATACCAACTTGCGGATCTATTTACTAAAGCTCTTCTAAAAGAACGCTTTGAGTATCTAGTTCATCGCATTGGTATGAGATGTATGACTTAAACACAGTTGGAAAGCCTGACAAAGTCATCTTCTTGAAAAGATCATACATCAAAAACATGTAAATACATTTTTCAAAAACAAAAGAAAAAATTGAAAAATACAAAAATTCATAAAGATTTTTTTATTAAGAAGTTCTTTTTAAAACCTTGTTTTTATATTTTACACTTTATAACTTTAACCAAAAGTGTACACTGATCCCTTTTACTTCCAATATGCCTCTATTCTTTGTGAATTTCTATATATCATATCTTAAAAAACCCCCCTTCATAAACAAATGTAACATGATATTTATCATACGTTTTACTTCTGGAACATATCAGTGATCATTTAAAAAAACCCTAATTATGCATAACACTTTTTAAGCTTAAGTAAGATTGTAAAATACTTATCTAGGTCCATTTATAACTTTCAATACCAACCATACCAACATGTGTATAGCTCATAGAAACTATATTTTCCAAGAAAAAATCCATGTTTTACATATAAACATATCCTAAAGGTGAATTCAACTATAAATAGAAATAACATACTGCATAGAAATAAAACTATAAGAACAATACAAGGCGAGTGTTTCTAGTAGAAACCCTATATGAATGTATATTGCGATGAGAACAAAGAGCTAATATAAATAAACTTTACTAGTTTAGAATAGTAATCTAAACCTTGCACAATGGTGAAACACCTATGCTTTTAACCAAGATACAAACCCTAGTTTCACTTGTCTTGTATTAATACTTAAAATAGCGGTAATCCATGCTTAGAAACACCTCTTAGCAAAATCTTAAGGATTGAGATGTTGAAATATGATTGTAATTATGAGGTTTGTATAAAATTTTGTATGCGATTTTTTATAGGAGCGGGTTGAGTGCGTTGGATGAAAGGAGCAAAACGGTGCAGAGAGTGTGAGTTTTGAATATACTAAGAGTTTTATGCCTTAGAATCACTAGGTATACCTGTATATTAGGATATTCATAGTCTAGTATTGGTCAAAACTTACTCAAGAAGGGTAAATGGTCAAAGGGGTGTTTTGGTCGTTGGGGGGGGGGAGGGGCAAGGAGAGGGTATAGGGAGTTCTCTTGTTCCTGGTCTTTGGATCAAGGTAACCCAATCAGAAAATTTGTTTTTAATGAGAAGTTGGATGTAGCATTGACGAATACAAGTAATTAAAACAAGCTTGGAATTTTTGAGCACCTTGCTTCCAAGTGTTGATGGTTTTTATGTGGCGTTAGGAAGGGGGAAAAGGGTACTAGAAACTTTTATGCTATTAATACAATATCATTTGAAAATATATGCAAGTTACTAGATGTAGTTTTATAAATAACGATGTTTTCTTGGCAAGTATTGGTGTAAATTGGATGATTTTTCTTGTACAAATTGTAAGATAATATTATACTTGGGATAAATTTAATAAAACTTTAGGATTTGGGATAACAATCGTGGGTATTTGTTGAAGCGTTAATAAATTAACGTGCTTCCGGTTACGCTTAAACGTACATTTATCGATAAACGTATTTAACTTACGTAACCAATAAAATAAATGAATGACGACCATAATTATTATCAAAATAATTATATAACACATGATTGACAGTAACATTCGATGGTTTAATGCCTGTTAACATAAATAAAAATTTTGGCAGTACGGCCAGATAACAAAAAAGTAGTGCGATTTAACCTAACGATGTAAGATTTCAAGCGTAACGACGACATATACAAAAGGATCACATAAGTGAATTTAACGAATGTCGTCAATGACTTAGAAAACACCGGTATTATAGACTTCCCCCATATAAATATGAGCCTTGTCCTCAAGGCTCCACGATTGCAAGTATGCAGCACCTTGACCGACGATAGCGGTTCCTTATTGTGTGAAGAGGTAGTTGGTATTCTTCTCGAATTGGTCCTTCACTGTTCCCAGGACGTGAAACTCAGGACCACTCTTTGGAGTTCCATCGAACCTTGACTCAATGAGATTCGCTCGTAAATCAACCAATTAACTTCACACGGCCCAATATTCTCTATGGTTATCCCTCAACAAAATGAAGCTTGTCATCCAGATGAAGTCTCATCCAACGGAAACGGGCTACTTATGGTTCGTCGGCATTGCAACACTTTTTTCAGGATTATTGACACATAGGGAATGTATATATGAACTCTAGTCAGCTCTTCAGGAAGCCTTCGAGCTTTCTGTGATTTATTCAGTCACGCTCCTTTCCACCTTTTTTCTAACACCTTTGAAATGGTCCAACAAAACGGGATGTTTAACCTAACTTCCCCCCGATTGCTCAAAACATACACCCCTTTTCCAAGGTGAACATAAGCATAACTTTATCCCCGACTTGGAATTCCATTGGTTTACGCTTCAAGTCAGCGTAACTCTTCTGTCGATCACGAGCGTTCTTGGCATCATTGAGCTTGATTTGATGATTTTCCTCATGGTCGCTTAAATTAGTTATGGACCGAGGACTTAGCTTCTCCAACTTCATTTCCAACAAACAGGTAAAACTACACATCGACCATAAAGTGGCTTCGAATGGTTTTCGGCTCCTGTGATGCTAGAGCGTGATCGCTATTATTGTATGAAAAACTCGACTAATGGCAAATGGTTAACCCAACCCTTTTCCAAAGTCGATTGCAACAAGCCACCGATTAATCACCAACATAATCCCCAGAAGAGTTTGAAAATGGTCCTCCCGCTTTGCCCGTCTGTTTATGGATGGTACGCGGTACTCATATCCAAATTAGTACCCAAAGCGTTCTGAAGTGACTTCCAGAAATTTGATGCGAATCTCGGGTCACGATCACAAATGATAGAGACCGGTATTCCATGTCTCGTGACCACCTCCTTTAGGTACATTCTTGCAAGTTTATCCAAAGGATCAGTCTCTCTCATTGGTGTGAAGATCGCAGACTTAGTAAGTTGGTCAACGATCACCCAAATGGTGTCGTAGCCTTGCGATGACTTAGGAAGCTTAGTAACAAAATCCATAGTGATGTTGTCCCACTTCCATTCAGATATCTTAGGTTGTACCAACAATCCTGATGGCCTTTGATGTTCAGCTTGACACTTACACAAGTCAACCAAACTGCTAACATAGGTGGCAATGTTGGACTTCATGTTGGGCACCAATATAGCTCATCATATCCTTGAACATTTTTTGTCAGAACCCGGATGTATAGAGTACTTTGATTTGTGGGACTCGTGCATGATCAAAGTCACGCCAAAATCTCCATAACAAGAACCAGCTCCGTGCCATTGAGGCACAAGGTTCCAATCCGCACAGTGTACCCAACTTTTGTTCTCTAATTGCTTCTGGAAATTTTCGCATTTTCAGAGTCAACCTTCCCCCAACGTCTTCCACGTCTTAAGTTCTCTGTTTTCCCGTGCGTGCTAACAGTCTAGAGCATTTAAGATCTTTTGTTGGGAAGATCCAAGCTAATAGTCATAGACTAAGGGCACGAACTCTTAACGGTGGTGTCTCCGTTTCTTGGTCTTAGCTCAAAGCATCAGCAACGACATTTGCTTTCCCGGGTGATAACGAATATCGCACACGTAATCCCCTAGCATACTCTAAACCATCAAGCGTGCCTCATGTTTCAACCACTTTGTTGATCTAAATTGTGTTGCAGAACTCTTGTGATCGTAACGACCGTACACTTTAGTTCCATATAAATAATGTCTCCAGATCTGAAGAGGCGAACACCACTGCTCCAATTTCCAAATCATTCGATTGTAGATTTCTTCTCATGAATTTTTATAACTGGCCGTGAATGCATTCAAAAAATCACCTTATTCTCTTTGCATCAACAACAGCGCCCAAACCCTTCTTTGAAGCATCGCAGTATGCGAATGAAAATGCTTCGGCTTCGCTTCAGGTATGCAAGATTGGTGCACTAGCACAACCTTTGAGCTCAACAGTTACAAGCTGCTTCTTGTTTATCGACCCCAAACAAATTGGAATCTTCTTCTGGGTGAGCTTAGACATTGGTTAGGCGATCTTTGAAAAACCCTTTAATGAATCACTTCGATACGTAACCCAACAAGACCTAAAAAATTACGAATCTCGTTGGTGTCTTAGGAGATGTCCAATCATTAATGATACAATCTTGGCTGGATCCACATGAAATTCCGTCAGCAATCGATTCATAGTGACCGAGGATCTGTACATTTGGGAATCCAAAACTCACAATTTGGAAAACTTGGCATTACAACTCCTCCTTCTTAAGTAAGTCTAAGATAATGCTTAATTGTTCATCATGATCTTCCTTGTTCTTCGAATATATCAGAATCATCGACAATAAAGACATCACGATTTAATGCCACATATGGTGCAGACCCGATTTCATAAGGTCCCAAGAATACGCCAGGTGCAGTTTGTCAAACCAAACGGCATAACTTGAATTCGTTATGGCCATAACGAGTTCTGAAGGCAAGTCTTCGGAATGTCTTTCTATCTCAGAACCCTCAATTGGTGACTAACCTGACCTTAAGGTCGATTTTGATTAGCACTCGATAGCTCGAACCCTTGGAGTTGATCAAATAAATCATCAATCCTTGGGAGTGGGTAACGATTCTTCACGTCATTATTGTTTAATTCCCGATAGTCCAATTGCCAACCGAATGATTCATCCTTCCTCTTGACAAACAAGGACCGAGAAGCCCCCCAAGGTGAGGAACTGGGTCTTATAAAACCTTCAGAGAGCTCTTTCTGTTGCTTCGATAATTCTTTCATTTTGGAAGGCGCCAATCGATAAGGTGCTCGTGCTACAGGTGCAGCACCAGGTACCAAATCAATTTGAAACTCTACTTGTCGTGTCGGAGGAAGACCCGACAAGTCCTTAGGAAATACTTCAGGAAAGTCTTGAACTATTGTTACGTCCTCAAGTCGCTTCTTCTCCGACTTGTCTTCATCCTCTTTTGTAGTGACATGTGCCAAAAAGATAGGAAATCCTTTTTCCATGTACTTTTGCATTTTAGTGCACGAAATGATGTTTAATCGTGTCACATTTCCCTGGTTACTTCCATCACTATGTATGATTAAGGTTTTATTTCTCCAGGGGATGCGAACAATCTTCTCGGCACACACAATTGATACGCTTGGTACATGCCACCAATCCATACTGATTATACATACATCGAAACTACGGAAGTTCTACAAGAGCATTAAGTTTATTAAGCTGAATGGTTATTTAGTAAATTCTCTAAATGCGAGCAAATTCGATATAGCAACAATTGTCCGAAAGGTGCGACTAGCAAGTAGATCTTGCTCTCGGCTAATGAGATTGGAGTAAAAAGATGATAGTACCAACTTTATAGTAAACGGATGTGAAAGATCAATCTTATTTATATATGGTTACTAAATTTTATATATCTAAAAAGAAACGCGTTCTATGAATACGCACACAAAACATGATATAAGTAGAAAATTATTTCCTTAACAAGAGGTTTTTAGAGTGACTACTCCCAGCATGGCATGGTATCTTCCTGAATTATACATATAGATCAGGCCAAAGCTATAATTGAGGACAACGATTCATTTCTCATACTATCGTTATAAAAATAAGCGTATATAAAATTCATGATAGTTCGTTGAGAGTAGTTTGTAAGAGTAAAAAGGAACTCCTACGTTATATTGCACGAAGATTCTCACTAATACGAAAGAATTTTATAGTTAAATTGAAATCGATCGTACAACTGAAATTTCAAGGAATACAATGAGAACTCCTAAGAGATAAAGACTAAAGATAGTTCAAACTTAGATTTTACTAGGCAAAGCGAGACAACTTTCTCTTTTAAGCTTTGATCTCATCTTTAATGTTGTTAGGGTCTTGATCGGTTCCTTTCCTCTTAAGGTATGCACCACTCCATGTGCTCCAGTACCTCCAATTTGGTTTTTATGACTTTGGTTCTTTCGCTCTGGGCAATCCCTCCTGTAGTGCCCTTGATTCCCACATTCATTAAGCAATTAACCCTTCGACATGTCCCCGTGCTCTTTGGTTGTTAGTAGTATTGTCATTTTAGGTCTCCACAGTTACGAACGCAGAAGGCCCCCTATGTTTGCACCTGTGGCATTTGGGAGACATGGACCATCATGATGGTAGTGCTGCATTTAGAACACAACGGCTTTGGAACCACCCAGCCGTAATAGTTCATCCCCCCGTCCGTAGCTAATATTTGCCATATTTATGCTCTTGTTCGTGCGCTGTTGTTGGTTCTCTGATTGTTCTTGGAAGTGTTATCAACCTTCCTCTGTTCTCAGCCTGGCGTACGAGAAAAGAGTGCAGATCTTTATTGTTCACATATTTCTGAAACATCACTATGGATCACTTACCTTGAAGTGTCTTATACTTCCACACTATACAGTAGTGTGAGATCGTTGATTCCAAGCAAAAGCATTAGGATACCTACACTCCGGACAAGTGGTTCAACCATCTTGGCAATTCCCGCCCTTTATAGTACATTTGCCCATTGTGGTATACCTTCCCACTTTCTCATTATTTATATTGTTTGGTTTTTTAGCATATAACTGCTCACCTTGCATTCACGTTTGTTTCGGATCTGACTATAGATTTGCTCCGGGCAATCACTCCTGCAGTGCCCTTGATTCCCACATTCATAGCAATAGCCTCGATAGTATTAGCCACTCGCTGGGCTACAACCCGCTCAATTTACTCAACACTCACCCCTTGATTAACAGTTGTCATCATTTCTTAAAAATCACAGGGAGCAAAATGTATATGAAGTTTCATCCACAGGAAAATCATGTCACTCCGTGATCCCAACATATATGTATGGTAAGACCACGTTATGCAGAGATATAAGATAACGGCAATCATGGCGTAAATAAATCCCCATCATACAGTAGCATGATCATAACCAATAGCGTAGGTTAATACTTAATACATCGCTTACATGAGTAAAAGAGTGCAAGCTTTTTATTAACACTATCAACCGAGTATTACTCAAGTTTAGTGGGATATAATACAAAACAAGCTACACTGACAAATCTATTTGTCTATGGGCCAGGGTGCCTCTTAAGATTCTAGATGCTAGCCTCTTATGTTATCTTTAAGTGACTTAATATTCTTTGGTGATGATAAAGGTAGTGCAGCAGCAACTCAGTAATGCATGCCTCAGTAGATGGTGATCATGGAGTATGGTATTAAATAGACATCCGTACTGCACGGGATTTGGTCTCAAAAAAAAAGATGATATGGTGTGGAGAGGTGGGTGATGTAGATGCAGACTCATCAGTCTCAAATGCCTCTGTATTCTCATCTTGAGTGGACATGATCATCTGTAGGTACAGCAGAAGGGTCGGCCGGAGCTAGGTGCTCCTTCTCCTCCCCGTCCTCCTCATCCTTCTCAACATCATCATCATCGTTGTCATCATCAGATGACTCATTATCATAATTGTCTCATCCGTCGGCAGGATGGTCAGCAGGATCCTCCTCATGGTCCTCCTTATCCTCTTCCGGATCAGAGTCAGCAATGTAGCCTGGTGATAGGGCTGTAGGTGAGGCATCAGTAAGTAGAGGCTGATCCTTCATTGGTCCCTCTATCTCCTCATCAGAAGCTCACTGGAATCTCTATGGCTTAAAATTAATATAAACAGACGTGTAGGTAATTGTCGATAATGGAAACCTAACTGCTTGCAACGAGCAAAACTTAACTTATATAAATATATTATATAAGGCCTGGTATAGTAAATACGAGTATGCACTTTATGGCCATAAATGCTGATGGTAAGGTATCATATTCGATAGCTTAGGTTTAGGTAGCGCTTAGGACTATGAGCTATCGTACTACCTTTGCCTAAATAAATGTTTCACTATTCAAAGACATAACCTTATATAAATAAATTGGTAGAGTTGTGGAAAGATGCAAACTTATAATTTGTTATATTATTAATTACCTTAATTTTTTTCAGTAACGTACGTACTATAATATGAAAACGATATGCATTCATGTATGCATCTAGTAAAAACTAACTAAAGTCACAAACCTATGATTCCCATAAAAACCTTGTCAAAATTTATACCTCCATCTCCTTTCCAACAGAATGCAATGTTTGAAAATGGTTATAGTCCAGCAAAAACATTTTGACCTGGTTCTTTATAACCTTGGCTCTTGATACCAATCTGTAACACCCCCAAAATGGGTCGCAGCAGAATAAGGATCCGGGGCATGTTACTTCAAGATCAACAGCACAAGATATATATAGAAACGACCATAGTCGTTTTAAAACTGATTACTTTAGATTTTAACAAATATTTGATACAAATAGCTCGAAGCTTTAACTGGTTCCTTTTATTATTACAAAGATTCCTGGTTCACAATACTGAGTTTCCAAAACATAATACAACCAATCTTTAGCATGACATCCCAAAACCAAACTCACAAATGTATCATTTGACACCTTAGGCTTAATGATCTCCTGAAAATACATTGTTTAAAACCTGTCAACAATAATGTTGGTGAATTAATAGTTTGATAAATTCATAATATGCGGTACCCAAGACTTTCCCCCATGAGTAATGCAACACATGCAAGACATCAAAAACCGATTACATTTACCCTAAGCTCATTGACACTGAAGCTCTAAACAAATTTCTCGACCCAAATATTATATATATTGCAATTTCTGCCCGATTAGATGTTTAACCCGAAACATCCCCAAATCCGACATGTTATACGTTCGTTCCCGGTGATAGCTAGTCACCCGAATGGGATGGTCAATCCCAAATAGATCTATTCATAACATTCGCGCTCACATAATGTAGTTCATAACTACATCTATGCAATTGACAGTTCATGATAATAGGCTCAACTTGGGTTTTCGCTCTTAGGCAAACACGTAATCATATAAAATATACACTTGCGTCCTTTTATAAAACAAAGCATTTTCTACCCCAAGTTATAAAGTAATGAAATCGGTAAAAATAGGGAGCTATGAACTCACCCTGAGTTTTGATAATCCAAATATCACAGATAACGCGTCACGCAAATCGTCAGATGCAACCTATTTAATTTAAGGTCGTATAAGTACCATGTACTTCGATTAACTAACATCATATACAGGTCTATGTTAGTTACATCATACTATCGTTCGGGCTATCATAATTAAGAGGTCATGTAGTGAACGTATGAGGAGCTAGGACACTTTAAATCGTAAATCCAGCAACTCGTCGATACGCCACCCCGAAGAGGCCTCATTATGAAACTCCCTAGTAATATAGTACTTTGATAACCACATATAATTCTATATTGTTCAATCACCATCTAATTGTTTTGGTAAAATTGTGTTTAATAAGTTAAAACGTTTATAATTACCGTTGTAGTAAAACTGGCGTAACTTTCGCGTTTTAAGCCCGATTTTGACGTTTCTTATGCCCACGCTTTCGTATTAGGACGAGTTATCATAATTTGACATTTTCATATTTTTGATCCTCTGATGAACAGTACTTTTACTGTTCATACCAGTTATAAATTCATTTTTATAGTTTTAGTTATCGTAAAACCCGTAAACGTCGTATTTTATTCGTTATAGCTCCGTTTTTAGCGATTCTTTCGAGCACGTTCTCGTTATTGAAAATTCTATCAATTTATAAGGTTTACAAAAATAAAAGTTTCTGTCATGAATAGTGTTTTTACTGTTCATAGTTTATAAAGTTATTTTTATAAACTTTTAATTACCGAAAACCCGCGAAATTCATAACTCCTTCATTATAAATTGAAAAATTATGATTCTTATCATTTTAGAATTCTAAAAAAGTGTTTTATTCGTTAAAAATAACCAACTTGCTATTTTATAAGATTATTCCTTATTTATCCGTTTGACAAGTTTCTTACCTTTTCGGAATCGTTATGAAATGTAGAATATTTATAAAACATAATATCCACTGTTTGGAATTTGATTCCAAACAGCCCCTTAATATCTATATATTTACTTATTTATTAAACTTGTTTTATATACTTTTTAACTAAGTAATTTCCACAAGTTTTTCCCACACTCTTAATATACTATATCATATATTTTATATAGTCCATAAGTCCAAAATTTGTCCAAGGTGACAAGATTAATAAATCTATAATAACACTTAAAAACCATAACTTCATTAAGTAACCCTAATTTACTAGTTTGTCCATAATCATTTTTATACATAAACCAAGTGTGTACAAGTCTTATATCCATTTTGTAAACTCAATATACCATCCATATAACATGTGTACAAATCCATAAATCATGTTTACAAGAAAATCCACTTTTAAAATGTTAAACATATCCTAAATGGTGATTTCACTACATAGCACATCATATACATAAAAACTCATAAAATGAAAGTATAAAGGTTTATAGAAGACCTTATGATAAATGATGATGATGAAAAATAGGTGCTAAACCCTTGTTTAGCCTTTAAACCCAAGCTTGCACAATATGAAACCCTAACTTTTCCAAATAAACCCTAATCTTCCTTTTCTTGATTAATACTTGAATATGGTTAACCAATGCTTGGAAACCTCTTAGAATATCTTATGAATGATGTGTGTAGGTGTGTATAGGTTGTAGAAAATTTGGTATGGATTATCCAAAGAGTGTGTTTGTTGCCGTGGCTATAGAGAAGCAAAAGGGAGGGTTTTTGCTTTGATTTTCACACTAGGAATTGTTATGTATGTGTTATCTTTTACTAGTTAGGCATTATATATCTTAGACTAGTCCAAGTTACTATTGAAAGGTCAAAACTTAGGCTCCAAGGGTGGTAATTGGTCAAGGGACAAAGGGGAGGGTTTTGGGGAAAGTCTTGGTCAAATGTAGCCTAGTCTTGGTTTGCCATAATTAGAGATGTGTTGTACAAGATTTACTAGAAATTTTGGTGGCTAAATGTCCCCCATTACATACATATACACGAAAATAATGAGGGGAGGGGTGGAAAAATATTTTGGTCTTTTATTTAGTGTATACTTGCATTATTTTGAGGCTACATGAAATGTAGATTAAATATAATGTACAATTTGTACATTGTAGGGTTTGATTTGAATTCTTTCATGAAGAATTTGAATAATTTAATAAATACTTGAAGTTTTACATAAACTTTGAGTATTGGGTACAATTGTGGGTATTTGTTGAAGCGTAGATATATTTTTGTGGTTCCGGGTATGCTTAAACGTACTTTATCGCGAAACGTACATAATTCACGTAACCGATAAAAATAAAATAAACAACGACCATAATTATTCTCAAAATAATTATTTAATACTTGATTGATGCCAACGTTTAATGGTTTGATGCCCGTTTACATTGAAAGTTAAATTTTTAGCGTACGCGATTTAACTTAACGTTTACGATTTTAAAGAAAACGCGTACAATACAAAAGGTACATTGTGGATTTATTGACGGCGTCAATGACTTGAAAACACAGGGTGTTATATTGGTGGCCCAATATGAAAGCTGACATTGCTACATATGTTAGCAAGTGCTTGACGTGTGCAAAGGTCAAGGCCGGACATCAAAGGCCATCGGGATTGTTAGTACAACCAGCAATACCCGAGTGGAAGTGGGATAATATCATGATGGATTTTATCACCAAGCTTCCTAAGTCGTCACAAGGTTTCGACACCATCTGGGTGATTTATTAGTGTTTTAAATGCCTCTATGGCTAATTAGTTATATTACTAGTCTGTTTTTGGCTAAATAGTTTTATAGATCTTAGATACTACTTTCTGTCAAAAAAACTTATAAAATCCAAAATAATAACTTAATTAGTTAAGACTTAGAAATTACTTATTCCAGTTGTTAATATCATGATTGATAAATTCGTTTTAAGCTAGTTTATGATATCTGGTATTTCGTATTTGTTCATTAGGTTTCTCTTAAAGTTTTTCCAAAATCTGTCATAGTTAATAAGGGGTGTTAGGTTTAGAGTGCACTCTTGATTTACACTAGCAGTACTAACCTCATTTAGTACTGCTGAACCTTTACACTACCAGTACTAACCATAAGTTAGTACTGTTAGCTTAGATTTTAGCTTGTCAAATTCAAGTAGGGTTAAGTTTAGTTATAGCTTATCCTAAATTTAGTTTTAGCTTATATTTCCTAGCTTATTTCATAGTTTAATTCTGATCTTAAAGCCAAATAGCATCAGTCAGTACTTTCATCAGAGAAAACGACTGCTGAAATTTATACACACAGTACTAACACAAGTTAGTACTGCTACCTTTAGCCTAGTTTTAAGTTTAGTAATTTTAGGATTTAGCTTATCAAATTTAGTAGGACTTGAGTTTTAATATAGCTTAATATATTTAATTTCCTTAATGTTTTTTTTCTAGCTTATTGTCTTTAGCTTAATTAGACTGTCAAAAGTCATAAAAAAACCATGAAAATTCCAAAAAACGAGTACTTAGAAACTTTAGGATTTAAATTTGCCAATTTAGCTTATGGGTCTAAGATTTTCCAGCTTAATTAGATAGATTATAAGTAGTTTTATAAACCCTTAAAGTTTTAGAGTCTAGTTTAGTTTTTTAAGCTTTTAAGCTCATTTCAACTTAGTGCTACTTTGCTTATTTCCTGAGTTTGCTTATTTCATGATCAATTTCAGTACAAAAAGTAGTTTAAAGCTTTAATTTCTTTCATTTATAGATAAGCTTATCTTAAGCTCATCAAACTTCATTCCTTTTCCAATTCGCACTAGTTTTGAGTTTTTTTTAGAGTTAGCTTTCTAAAACCAAGGGTTAAGGCCCTCCTTTCGAAACCGCTTAAAGAATAAGCTCTTTTTGATCTTATTTGTGATTTTCAGCCCAAGTAAGCCCTTTATTAATTTGAACCCATCTAGCTTCCTTTACAACTTTGCTTTCTTTGAGTTTTTCATTTAAGGCCTCTTTAAAATTCAAACGCTTATTGGGGCTTAATTTATGATCGGAGGTAGATTCTCAGGTAATAGTGTAACTTTTAAGTTAGTCGATTTACTAAGTTGTCCCTCCGGTTAGTCTGATAGTTTTTCTCCATTAGGTCCTCTAGATCCTTTGCACCATTATTCCATTAAGTTAATTGTAAATTAAGCCTATTAGTTTTGAATTAGTAATTAGGTTTTAATTTTAATTAGTTAATTAAACTTGTTTATAAAGATAAAAATAGGGCATAATATTTTTAATAATTTTCGGCAATTTTTTTCCTTATTAGTAAAATTTTAGTTTACATTTTTAGGGATTTAACTTTGTTTACATGCTTAAGTGACATTAAATGTATGCTGTCCTTATTTCGTAGTAATAGCTTATCCAAAAATCTTTGTTCATTTCAAAAAATTAGGATCCCGAACCTAAAACGTGGTTTCAATTTCACTAGTCATTTGTGGATAACGACCCGGTGATCATACTTACCCAGTTACATACGTATATTATATATATTATATTTTTTGTAAGTTTTATCTTTTTTTTACCTTAGTTAAAGGTGAATAGTTGGAATTTACCTAAGTAGTATTTTTTATTATATTTTATAGGTACGTAAAACTACGAATCAGTAATTTATTTAATCCATGGATCTATTAGAGTCAATGTACAAGTAATGATATTATCATGGATACGTAATGAGCATGGGGGGGGGGTGGTGGGCTATGAATATGTGGTTAAATATCCTGGATTGTTAAACCGTGAAGGATAGAAAGACGTTCAGCTGGAATGATGCCAGCTCGCCTTTAATAGGAAGATAGGATTGGGGTTTGGTCCAAATACAATGAAAGGGCTCATTCCGTACTCCAAATACTATATTTTTTTCCCACTTAAATCACCCTCAACCTTAAGAACCTCTTCTCATACCTTCAACGTTAATATAACTTGAGAGTATCTACCTTCTTTACAAGCTTCTCACATTTCCATAACCTCGTCCAAAGTCTAATCCAGAGGAACACACAATCACCTTCACCTTTTTTTAGTTTTTTTTTTTTCTATTAAAATTTCTCACATCTTTCCTCATATCTCACACCTATATACTCGTGCACCTATCCTCTTCTCATATCCTCAACAATATTATCTCCGGAGCACAGTACCCCTTCTCATGGCTTCTTCTCAAACTCCAACCTATATTAATCCTAACCATAATCCACACTATACTTTTGCTTCGACAAAAGGGGGAGAAGGGAGTGTAAACGAGTAACTTTTATAGTTTACATAGTTTGTCATCATCAAAAAGGGGGAGATTGTTAGTGCAAATATTACGATATTTAATCTATACGATCTCTTTAGTTTGGTGACGATAACAAGTAACGTTTAATACGTAACGTAAAGTACGCAAGTTACTCGTAATCACAAATCATCAATGCAACATGCATCAACACACTCGATGCTCATGTCTGTCATCAACAACCACATTTGTTTGCACCAGAGTGTAAATCACATAAGGTATGTACAAACATATTAAACTTGTAAGATGACACAAAGAAAAATAGTTTTTTTTCTATAATCATTACATTCTTTCTATAAATGTATTTTGTCACAAAATAATAAACACAAATACTTTTAATAAAAGAAATTTTATATTTTAAATATAAAATTTGAAATCTGTTTCCCCCTAAAATAGAAGTTTCTATACTAGATACAACATTCCTCACAAAAAGACAAAAAAAGGAGCAGAGTCTAGGCGGCGACCCCCCTTATAGGCCTGGCGGCCCCCTTATATATAAGGGACCGCTAGGACAGCCATTGTCAGACTGTCAACTTTTAGCTCCTATAAATAGTGGGTCATCTCCAACTAATGTTCATAACCCTTGTTGCACGATTTTCTTTTTCATTCTTTCTCCTCTCTACAACTCTAGATCTCACGAAATTTCTTCTAAACCTTTATGATCATTTAACTTTTTTTAATCTTGTTTAAATGTTGATCCAATCTTCTATCCTTCCACCTTTCTTCAAGTGCAAGAGAAAGAACTTCGGTCATCTTCAGATCCGAGAGTTATGTAGTCCTTATTTAGTCCATTTGTAACATTTGTTTACATATAGATCAGTCAATGTCTTTCCAATCTTTAGTAGTGTGTAGGATCCAAATGATGGGTATATTTGGATGTTTTATTGTGGGTTGGTTAGTGTTTTGGGCCTTAAAATACATTAGTGTAGTGGTAGATTGGTTCTAGCTAAGGTTAGGACTCTATATTTAGGTTAGTGTCTGAATATATTATAAGCGACGCGGTTTATGTATTTAGGCCATAAAACAAAAGGTTTATTTTGTTGGGCCATAAAACATAACGGGTTTGGTTGTACCCGAAGAAGGACTCGACATCTAGCTTAGTGTCGGAAAATAATGTAAGCATTGGTATAAGGTTTTCTCCACCGAAAGGGAGCTTGTTGATTAGTGAAGTAACTCTCGAGTTGGATACTCAAGGAGTAGAGTAGGGCGAAGAGGAGCTTCGTGACCGAACCACTATAAATCATCGTGTCGGTTTGCATTTTCTTTTACCTTTCTACTTTTACACTTGCATTGTGCTTATGATTGTGTGAATTGTTGTGTATGTTGTGTTAGTCATGGTTGTGTATCTCTTTGAAGTAAACATTGTGAGTGTGGATATATTGGTAGAATATGCGCTAGTAATTGTAAATCCATTATCGACACTTCTCATATTGCGTCAAACTTGATTGGTGATTTGATACAAATGATCTAGTCCGAAAACCTCTTTTGGAGGCGGTCCCTTTAAATAGGGTGGCCCCCTGATATACTAGGCGGCCCCTATATATTTATGGGACCGCCGACAGAGAGTGATATAATCTTTTATATTAAATCATTTAAAGGAAACGTATTCACCCCCCTCTATGGTTTCCACAGTTGGTATCAGAGCTAGGTTGCTCTAGTTTTCAAAATAAATAGTTTTTCAAATAGAGTACGATCCATGTATCAAATTACCCATGAAGGGGGATTAAATATGAAAAATATTTTGTTGTTTGATTCGTATTAGTTTTGTTATTAAATATACTTCGTATACTAGCTTGAAGAATTTTTTTCTCTCAAAAGAACTTGGAAGTGTTAACTTATGTTTGTCTAAGTCGTAAGAGTAGAAATAATGTCTAAAACACTTATTTCATGTGTTGAAACAACTTTTTGAAGTCCTACATCCCTAAATTAAGTCACCAAATAATTTTATACTGAAAACGTGTTTTTGGGTCTCTGGTGGCGGTCTCATAAATGCTAGGGTGGCCCCTAAATATATCTGGGGGCCGTCATCTTTATGTGGGCCGTCTGTCTGTTTCAGTATATTTTGGCAAACTTTGAAAATCATATAAAATTAACCGTAAGTCTGTAGAAGTCTTGCCACCGGCCATTTTGAAGATAGTTGAGTCTACTTTCATTTAAAAACACTTCCAAGTCTTCATTCTAAACTTAAATAAGTCAGAAATGAAAAATACTATATAGTGGTCAAAACTTTAAGTTTCGTTTTAACGTAAAACTTGTATTTTACATTTTCCTTTGAGTCGGGCATTTATGATTGATATATCTTTGAAAAATAGTGTATTTGTCCTTTCAAAATATTGATCTTAATTAATTTTTGAAATACACCTACCAACTCTAATGTCCGCCACGAGGGTATGAAACCTTTATAATGGTTAGGTCTAAAGTGTCTGGACGGACACCAAAACCTAAAAGGATTTTATCACTCTTGGGTTGACTATTGAAGCAGGGACTAGAATATTAATAGATCTTTTTATAGAATGGGGTTCCATAGACTACAACAAGACTATGATGACCATATAACAATACCATATCCTTGACAAGTGCAACTGGCACAAATTTGAGTCATTGACAACTGTTACTAAGTGGGAGTAAGTTAGTTATGATCAAGGGATAACATGAACTAGGAAGAGCCTGATTAAACCTAAGATCATACAACAATCGTTACTGCTACGAATACCATATGTTTTCTAAAAGTTGATCAAGTCTATGCAAGACTTCCATTCTTTAGAAACAATACGAAACCGAAGTATATACTTTACGGGAAGTACTTACTCATGATATTGGGGGGAGGATTTGTATATCAAAGGTATGTTGTCTGACATTATTTTTATAATCTCTAATGAATTATTTAGCTAAAGGATGAAGTTGGCGTAAAGTTTGCAAGTGTTTAATGTGGGGATGTTGGTGGCAAAGAAGATATCGCTTGGACCATTAATAAGAATCATCTACTTAATAAAACAACTAATTTAGGATGTACCTTAGTGTACTTGATATAATCTACTAAAACGATATCATAATAAATTTAATAATGAAAAAAATATGTTTGTATGTAACCTTAAACAAATGAATGAAGTTTCCTCAACAGAATCCTTGTGGTTCCAAAAAATTCCAGCATCCTTTTCACGATAGGCTAAATGCTGTTTTCAAGTGGGTCGTTACGACTGCCACCGTAGGTATTACGGCACAATCTGTAAATAAATATACAGACCCATATCCCACAGTCAAAATATAATGATGCTTGAAATGGAACAGAGGCATAATTGTATGTGATCTTATAGTGGTCAGCTGATATGCCCTTGCTATCAAATATCCCATGCATGACTAGATAGAGAGTAGTTTCTTCGTCTGGCAATACCTCTTCATTCGTCTCCCCACCCAAGGCCTTCTACTGTCACCAGCCAACAAGTGAATCATAAAATGTAAAACTCCAGTACTATTTAAGCTTAGCAAGAACACTAAGTAACTTTAGGTTCTTTAACCAGAAAATACACCTATATAATAATTAAGGAACAATTATAACAAATTAACAAACTTTATTTGACATAATAAAAAGTTTGGGCGGAACAAACTTTCTCAACGGCGATCCAGGGTAGGGGATACATATGGTCGTTTGAAAAATAATCTGGCATCATCCCATTTAAGATGCATGTTAAGAAATGAGGGCTTACAATCGCCCAATCTTCTTTGGGTGGTCTTAGAGACCACATTAGATCAATCCATAAATCAAGGTGTTGTGAATGGAAATTAAAATATAATTAAGAATTGAAATGAATTATGATCAATTTTAAATTAGGCAATCTATAGGTACTTACTTGGTCAGTCAACCAGCCTGATTTACCAATGTTAAGACAAGACAACCTCAACCAAAAAGATCGACCTATAACAATGTCTCGTTTGCCCTAAGGAAACCGATACTCTGGCAGATCTTTGTTGTTTATAAACGCAGACATATACTCAGGAACTGTAACCTTGTCACTTTTGCAACCATCTGGTCTTGACAGATTCTAGTTAAAAAAATATAAAAATTTGATTATAAATAATACTAAATTTATAAATTATAAATTAACTAAGAATTTGCGCCAAACCTCAACAAACGGGTCATGTGTCATTATATGATTCATTGACCAAATTCGTGGCTATCCGGAGATATCCTGTAATCAATTAGACATATGACTAATATACTAAAGTATAATATATTGAATTAAAATTGATAATAACATGTAATGAACCTCTAAAATCAAAGGCACACAATTTCTTATGTTTTCTTAAATTGTTTTCTTTTATGGGAACAGGAAGTAGTATCTGATTGTTGACACATGGTGATTTCAGAGACAGAGCCCATCTTCTTCTTTCTTATTTTAGCAGACCTTAAAACATAGTTTGGTCTTAAAGCAGCATTCGCAATTCTTCTTCTTAAATTTAAAGGTGCCTAAACCTCTCCCTAAAATAGGTTGCTCTTCAACTGTAACCCCAACAGTTTCTTGAATAACAGTTTGTCTTTCCGTTATCAGCATGTGCTTGTTGTACTATAATCCTGTCTTTGACATCAACTATATCGGTTCTTGTTTGCAACATCCAGATCATTAATGATGATTTGGCAGGTTGCTCTTCATCGTTGAACAATGACATGTAGTCATCATCATAACTATCCACCTGTCAAAATTTAGATACAAGGAAAAGATCAGTAGAAGAATTTTGTCAGTAGTAATAAATTATCAAAGATAAGGTATAAGTACATACATCAGCTTCATCAAAGTCATATCTTGGTTTAATGGTATGTAACATAGGATCATCAACTTTAGGAGGTACAACCACAACCGAATCAATACTCAGATTTTCTATAGTGCCTAAAGCTTTATGATTAGACGTCAAAAGAGGCTGAGAATTACTATAACCAATCCTGTAAATTTGACATCATTTCCATGTTATCGTCTAAACGAAGACACAATCATTGTCATTTCTAGGGATAGGAATAGGATGACGCCTAGCTATATAATTAAATCAGTCAATGTTTGGTCTATTAATTTAACATTTACATGTAAAACATTTCATTTGCCTCACTAGACACACCACCAATATGATTTGAACTATCAGTATGATGGGAAGAAATTTTTGGCTTCTCTTCAATAGACACGCCACCATCAGACATTTTTGGGTTCGAATCACTTGATTCATTTTCTTTACATAAATCATTTGTAAGTAATTTTTTAAACTTAACAAAAGTTTCGGAAGTCTCTAACTTTGAAAATCTTTTTGTTAATTCATCAAACTCATCATCTTTGCATCTCTTTATCAACAAAACTTCCTTTTTAAGAGCATCAAATTCAGCAAAAATTTAGATACTGCAGCAAGTTCTGCTTGTGGGACTATTTGGGACGACAATGTGTTTGGAAGCATGCCACTTCTTCAATAACATTTTTTATGTTTGTGAATCCAAACACCATCCCCATCAACTGATGAGAATCCAAACACCATCCCGTCATCAACTGACATTCAATTTCAGTTTAGGACAATTTTTCCCTAACAACCCTATCAACAAAAGGTCCCATCTTAAGTGTCACCACACATTCCGTTTATGTTATCCAAACATATTTTTTCTCTACTTGGTCGTCTAGAAAAAATTAGCGTCTTGATCACTAAGCCCTTTAATAAACCTCAGCACTAGCCTTAAACCAAAATGCAATGACTCATCTCTTCAGGACTTGAAATAAGGGCACAATTTGGATTTGACATCTAGAAAAAATATAAATAATGGTCACGTACAACATGATGGAAAAACAAATGAATTATGTCAAATAAAGTTTTTGACTTTTGTGTTTACCGGTCCAAATAGTTCTTCATAATCTGATTTCTCAAACATTGTAACCTTTGACCAAGCAAGACCACGTGGGATCACGTTCGCCTTTTTAGACCACCATTTTTTACTGTTAGGTAACTCTCCAAAATCCATATATATAGCAAATAATCATGTAATTGTATAGAAATTATGTTTTCTTATGTATCGGTTATAGTTTGTTTTTTGACAAAATTGTTAGGTTAAGTAGGCCTTGTATAAGATTATGATACCTAATTTCCCCTTTCCCAAAAGTTTTCCTAGTAAACAACGCAAAGCATTATTATACAAAACCTAAGTTAGTTTACTTTTAAACAAAAATTATAAGTACATAATTGTCTAACCTTGAATGCCCAAGCAAACCCGTATAAATTGTATGTGGCATTGAAATTTGGGTTCTTCTTCAGCTGAGCCAAATGATGTTCAGTATGTCTAGAAACCACATTTACAATCCTATTATAAAATTTCTCCCACATGTATTCACCCAAAGGAAAAGCATTCCAAGCATCAAAATCATCCACCAACCACATTATATGTTTCGTCAAGAATTTCTTTTCTCTTTACCCATAAAAACTAATTCACTGGCAATCAGCAAACACAAACGAACAACATCTTCATCCAACATATTTAACCAAGTTTGCTTATCTTTAATAATATTCAAACAAACCTATTTATTTTCTTGAAACCATTTCTTGTTTTATTTTCTGAAAAAATATTGATAAAAATAAGTCACTTAATGGACTATGTTTTTCTAAAAAGGTGGGCAAATTGAAACCCATAAAATGAAACAAAATTATTTTCTAACCAAACTCTAACCAATGATCCCCTATATGGAATATAATTGGAGGACAATCAGGTCGAAGGTTAGAGACAGATCCCTGATGTTGAAAAACATAATGCATCATATGGCTATCATTTTCGTAAGACTGAATATCTAACCACGGCCCAAAAACAGTATCCTTGAATAACCTTTCACGATTCGGCTTCATTGATAAAAGACCTTTAATTTCTCGAAGCAACTTAACACTTGACCTAACACTGATTTTGACATCGTACGAATCAGACATTTGAAATATGAATATGGATTAGACTCCTCGATTACTATTAGTGGTTATGGATGGATTGTAAAAAAGGATTAAAGTTTCTGTTCAGCTAATGAAGAACAATCAGGGGGAAGAAGAACAGGTGTTGGGTGGGTGTTCATCATGAGGTTGTGTGTGTTGTTGTGTGTGTTTTAATGTGTGTTGTTGTGTATGGTGTGTGTTTTAATAATATTAGGTATAATATTAGTATTAGGTATAAAAACAAAAATGAAATCTGTTAGTTTTAAAAAATACAAAGTACTTTAAGTCGCCTAAAAATGCAAGTTTCCCTAAAAGTACAAGTCATAACATGTACTATAATATTATTTTATGTAAAAGTACAAATGTAAAATGACCAAAAACCCAGTTGCCCAAAATACGGTCGCCCTTATTGTACAAGTTGCCCAATCCAAAAAAATTTATACATACATAACAAATACGTACCCGAAATGTACTTTAATAATTAAATAAGGGACACATGGCGTGTTGTGGTGAGGTTGCCCCATCGCACAGTCGCCCCAGACTCTTTTGGCTTAAAAATGTTTTTTAGGGGAGAAGGTGACTAGCACCCTTGAACTCGGACCTTTTTGGGAATTTTCCTTAAATAAATCATTTTTTTTTTTTTTTTTCTTTTTTTTTTCTTTTAAATGGTTGTTGTTTTTTTTATGTGTATTATTTATATGTTTATATAGTTTTGTTTTAAGTATTGACTTGTGAGAAAACAAAAGGTTTTTTTAAATAAAAATTATAAACATGACTAATAATTATGAAATAAGATTTATTATGGACTTTTAATTGAAGTTTATGAGTCAATTTGGGTTCGGATTACATCGATATCATGGCCTCAGGTTTTTCCCACAACAGACTTGTAATTTAATATTGATAATGTGTTTTTAAAAAATTACAGATTATTTTTTATCAATAGACGAAATTTGCAAAGTAACTATTTAGTTGCAAGGTTAAGGTTCGGGAGACTCATCCAAGACTTTCGGTCTTGTAGATACCATTACCCTTAATCATTCTTTAATCTTTTCCCGCGATAAAATATAAAATCTTTAAGATTTGAAAACATCTTGAATCGTCAATTATTAAAGGTAATACTATTTATACATGAGATGTATAAAAATAAGTGATACCGTAATAAATAACTTAATTGAGTAAAGTTTTTATTAAAATTTATGATACGAAGATGTATGCATGCTTCTTCGTACATATTTGCCACGTCAAATAATATACCCTTTTAAATAAGTTGTTGCCATCCAATTTGTAAGAACACTTGCAGTTGTTTTTTACTATGCGTGAGACGTATGTAGATTGCAATCCCAAGGTGATTATACACTTTTTGTGAGACGTTAGTGTTACATAATCACAGTTCTTGATTGGACGACTTAATCGATTTAGTGGTGAGACCTTAAACTTGAGGCATAGATGGGATGAAACATGCTTACTGGTATATTATTGTAATAAAGTAAGTCCCATAATATTCTAGGAATTGCACTGGTGGCATTTATTATCGTCCAAATACGTGTTTAAACACACCCAATGCTAGCAGATCAAACTGAGTGATGGTGTATGTCAATGGATCCTTGGCCATTAGAAAATTAATTGTTTATAGATTTTAACCATGGGTATCTAATTTTCTTCATGAAGTATGATCGAAAATACTAATTCTTGACGTTTAACTATGTTTTTGTAATGGCACTATCCTGTCAAAACATAAACCCATTCGGCTCTCACGCGATGTTTGAAAGAGAAAAACTTTCTGAAATAATTTCAAAGACCGGTTTTCCCGTCAACTTAAGCTGGCTCGTGAGAGTTGAAAAGAAAATGTATGTCCATTGAACATCATATTCCCCTACTCCCTTGGAGCCGATTCCATGCAAATGTCTAAGCGAATGGAATGCAGTATATGATGCTCATAATGAGGTAGCTTATCTTATGCTTGGAAGTATGACTCCTGAGCTTCATAGACAATTTGAAAATTATTCACCTTATGAAATGCTTCAGGAGCTTAAATCCATGTTTGAGAAACAAGTTGGAGTGGAAAGGTTTGACGTAATCCAAACTTTCCATTCTTGCAAACTAGAGGATGGTAAACCAGTTGGTGCATATTTCCTAAAGATTAAAGACTTAGTGGAGCAACTAAAGTCATGGTATGTGCCTCCCCACAGATCTTAGTGTTGCCTAATTCCTTGAATGGCCTCACTAGTGATTTTGCTGGTTTTGTAAGAAACTACAATATGCATAACATGGGGAAGACAATTGGTGAACTACATGCTCTGCTTATTGAGTATGAAAAAGGTTTACCTAAAAAGGCTGCTACACCACAAGTTATGGCGATTCAAGGTGGTAGAATCCAGAAGGCCAATAAGAAATTGCAAAAAGCTAAAGGCAAAGAAAAGGGAAGGCAAGGAAAAGAATAAAAAGATTATATCCCAAGCCTACAAACCCTAAACCTTCTGCTAAAGATCACCCGACAAAAGGAAGGGACGCTATCAGTTCCTGCCACCAGCTGTAAAGAGGTGGGTCCATTGAAAAGGAAATGGCCCTGTGACCTTGTTGAATTGATGAAAATAAAAAGCAATTTGGAACTGCTAGTCTTAAGTGTCTTCATAATATAATTATTTTCTTTTCCTAACAAATCATGGGTGTATGACACTGGTTGTGGTACTCACGTTTGTATCACAAAACAGGGTCTTAGATGAGCAAGAAAGCTAGAATAAGGAGCTCTCTATTTGTACATGGGCAATGGTGTTCATGCGCAAGTATGACTTAGTTTTACATAATGGTCTAGTGATTTGTTTAGACAATTGCCATTATGCACCTACTATAACTAGGGGTGTTGTTTTAGTTTCTCATTTGGTTGACAATGGTTTTATCTAGCATTTTACAGATTATGGAATTTTAGTTTCTAAGAATGATGTTCTTTATTTTAATGCTATTCCCAGTAATGGTATTTATGAAATTGATATGTCTAATCTTGTGCCAAATGTTAATTCTATTTATAATGTTAGCAACAAAAGAGTTAAGCATAACTTGGACTCTACTTATTTATGGCACTGGCGTCTTGCTCATATAAGCAAGAAACGTATTGAAAAGCTGCAACAAGATGGGCTTTTAAAGTCAACGGATGAGATCCTTTGATAAATATGTGTCTTCTTTATCGGGCAAGATGACGAGAAAATTGTTTCCACGTCATCCCGAAAGGGCGACTGATCTTCTTGGTCTCATTCATACTGATGTTTGTGGACCACTTAGACACATGTCAAGACAAGGTGCTAGCTACTTCATTACATTTACGAATGATTATAGTCGTTATGGCTATATTTATTTACTTAAACATAAACATGAGGTTTTTTAAAGGTTCGAGGTGTTTAAGAATGAAGTAGAAAATCAACTCAGAAAGACTATTAAGGCACTTCGATCAGATCGAGGAGGAAATTATTAGCCAAGAGTTAAAGTTTAGCTGAAAGCTTGTAGTAATGTCCACAGCTTACTCCTCCGTAACACCACAAAACACAATGGGGTGTCTGAAAGGAGATCGTAACTTTGTTAGACATTGTTTCGATCAATGATAGAAAAATCTTACAACTTTGCCGTTATCCTTTTGGGATAATGCTCTAGAGTCTGCTGCACGCATTCTCGATATGGTTCCAACCAAGAAGGTTGATAAGACACCATATGAATTATGATATAGAAAAGTTCCTAAATTGTCTTACTTAAAGGTCTAGGGTTATGAGGTGCTTGTGAAGCGGGATACGCTTGAGAAACTTCAATAAAGATCTGTTAAGTGTATCTTTATAGGATACCCAAAGGAAATAATAGGTTACTGATGACATCAAATAATGCCACTTTATTATATCATTTATCTCATTTGTTTTGCCCACTTTTATATGATTATTTGTTGATCCCAATCCTTGATCGATTCCTTAGGTTGTCTAAGGTTAAATTACCTTGGATAAATCCAAAATAACTTATGTAAAGACTTTGTAATGTATCTAAAGTGTATGCGGAATCTACACCTTAATACCTAGAAGTATTGAATAAAACAGTAATCGTGAATAAACAAAGATATAACCAAACGCTCTAATATTATTAGATCAATAAACGTGTACTTTCACTAGTACTAGGTTACAACCATGAAAGCTTTCGGAATCGACTTGACAACTTATGAAAACTTATGAATTCTATCTCAACTAAGGCCCTAGAGCCTCCTTATAGACTAAGGAGTCCTAGTCGGCTTAAACAAACAGTCCTAAGAATATCACTAAATCCTTTCTAAACATAAACCTAATCCTTAAACAAAATACATTATGTATATCTGTACAAAAATATCTTAATACTTATCTTAACAAGTATTCTTGTTCTCCAAACAATCTTTATCTCTTTAAATCATCTTTATCCTTTTGGCAATAGTAAGTCTTCTAGTAGTTGTAATCCAGTAGCATAAACTTTTGTACCAGCAGTACTGAGCAGTAGTAACTCTAAGAATCCTTGAAGTCTTTTAAGTCCCAACAATCCTCCCCTAAACTTGATGTTCATCTTCTGAATCTTTAAGTTTCTTTGTTAAAAGTCTTCATCACTATCAGGAAGATGCATTCAAACCTTTTATTGACCCTTTTGCTGCTTTACCATAAGCTTGACAGTTGATAGCACAGCCTCCATTAAAATGATCCAGTTAAAGTTTCTTGTTTACAGATAAGTGATTGTTATTGGGTGAGGGTATATCTATTTTCAACTAACAAAAGATGTGGCACGACTTCTAAACCTTACAAAGTGCACTCCACATGAATCAGCCAATATCTAAATAGTCACTGTATACCCTTGTAGATTTCTCCATACTTCACTTTCTATGACTGGTTATCAACATGACTTTAAAGTTCTCCCCACAACACCTTCATGTTCACTCCAAGCCTTATATCACCATGCTTTGTTTTGACTAACTTCCAAAGAGTCTCTAAATCTTCTCTGTCAATATCTTAAAGCATCCTAATCATTGAAGAATATCTCTTGGAACTTCCATCTGCTCTTATCAACTAATAACGTACCATTATTCCTTCTTTAAGAAGCTTGTATTCAACAATCACTGGTGGGTTGGTAGCAAGTGGTATATCATCAATTACAATTTCATCATCTTTGACTATCACCAGATGTTTTTTCAGCTCAGCTTCATCATCTTCTTCAACTTCTTCATGCTCATCTGTCTCTTTATCATCTTCCATTCTTTAGTCTCTGTGAAGAAATCTTGTTGTGGCTCATTTCCCTGCTCGTTAGGCTACCAAGCATCTTCTTTCTGCTGCCTTTGGCTTTCTCCTTAGTACTTTTTGCCTTCTTTGACTTATTAGCTTCCACTTCATCCTCTGCACCTTTAGAACTTTCTTCTGTTTCCTTTAACTTTCTACTACCTCAGAATCCGTAGGTATAAAAGTATTTACTCTCCTCATTTCATTATCAAACATCTTTTGAATCTCTCCTTAGCTCTACTGCTTTAATAATTATGTTTGTATCCACCCATGTTTTTAGAGATAGGTAACATTAATTCCTCTTTGAGCTTAGTTGGTGGCTTCTTCTTTTCTCTTCAGCTCTAACTTGCAAAGTGTTTCCTTTCTTTTGTTCATAAGCTCTACAAACAATCTTGATCTTTCTTCAATAGTTATCTCTCCTTGTTCTTCTGTTTGTAGCCTCTGAGCTAACTCAAAATTTGCCTCCATCATAGCTTGTGTATTATCCCATGACTTAATCAAAGCTATGTTGGCTTCTTTTTCCTATTTCCTTGCAAGCCTTTTTTTCTTCCATAAGTTTAGCCTCCAACTGAGCTTGAAGATTTCTTGCCAAATCTTCATCAATAAGCAACTCAATCTTTTCTTTTCAAAGGAACTTTAAGGCTCAATCTGGGTCCTTCCTTAATCTTAATCATTGAAGGTTTGCTTCTTGTGGAAGTTCTAATTCAACTTAGCTCCTGTACTACCACCCCTCTAGCCTTGGGTCTTGTATTTGTTGTTGTTGTAGCAGTATTAGTAACAATGTTAGGTTTACCTGCTTTGATTTGAATAAGTGTCTGAGCCAAAGTGATCTCTTTAATAGTTATAGGAGCATCACTATCTTCAACACTAGTATCTACCTCTCTTTCCTTTGCACTCTGCTCTTGATTGTCACCAACTGGCATATCCACATTTACTTCATCACTATGAAGATCATTTATATCAAACATATTGCATCATCTAACCTCCTATGGGTATCATCAACTAAAGAAACATCACATCCTTATCAATGTTATTTAATACTCCTCCCCTGTTTGGATGCATCTTCATGATCACCCCAAACTCGCCTGATCTATCAGAGGATTCCATTCTCCTAGAACATACCAACTTCTATAGTCTTTCAGCTTATAGTTCTTGATTTCTTTTTCCTTCCAACCTCTGACCCTCTTCTTAAATCACAAGCTCTTTTTGCTTGAGCATCCATTGTCCTTCTCTAAATCAAGAACCGGTTTTTGCAATTAGTACACAAAAAGCATCAATTCCAGATAGTTGCATGCGATCCTCACTACTGAAGTGCTTATTGGAAGGTGTAGGAACACTGGTATCCAGTTGTGTCTCCTCTTGAGTAACTGCAGTGTCCTTCCTCTATTTCCTCCTGGACTGTTTCTTTTGAGATCTAGAGGATGATGGTTGAGTACGAATGGGTGTTAGAAGAGAATCAATAGGAATACCTGAATCTACACCCTCATTTTGAGTAGGTTGAAACCATCATATGTTTCAAACAGGTTATAATCCTCCCAGATAAAATCCGTTCCTTCTCTTATCATATTGGCAAGATTTTCTTTTAATGTGAAAGGTTAACATAAATTCTTCTTTGGTGGTGTGGACATATCACCAAGCCCTGTTGATTAATGAAAACTGTAGGAAATCGGTGGATAACATCAGAAACCTTAACCCCTCCATCTAAGTGTTTCACCATAGCATCAAAAATGTACTTAGACAGATTAAATTTTTGGTTTGTAGCCAAGCATATGATTAAAGAAGCCATTGTACTACTGAATTCATGCGTTTCATGCATGGATTTTAGCACTAAAGGCATTGTGTAATAGTGGGAATTAAGAACTTCCATTGTGAAGAAAAGAAAGCTTATAAAAAAGTAAGCTTGAGACGGTTTTAATACTAAAATTAAGTCTTATCTGTGAAAATTAATAAACTTTATTTATTAGAAGTATTTTATAACTTGTTTTTATAAAATCTCTTTTATAACAATAAAGCGGGTACAAATTCGGGTAAACGGATACGGGTACGGGTACGGGTAATCGGGGCGGGTATTATCAAAACCCGTCACCGAACCCATACCTGGCTAACTTCTTTTATCAATACCCGTACCCGCATTCGAACCCGCCAACCCGCCCCCGAACCCAACCCAACCGGTTCGGGTTTCGGTTTTCCCCATCGGTTTCGGGTGCTTTTGCCATCCCTACTCTCAATAATAAAGACACTCCTTCAATGTCAGCAATCATCGTTGACGACAATAAAGGACCTCAAATAGTATCCACATCTGAAGAACCAATATCTCCAATCTTGAATGATCTCGCTGATGAATCATTTTAAGAAGATACTGCAGAACTTGACGGAAACACCTTCATCAATCCATTTTGTTCTCCTGTGTTAGAAGAAGTCGAGTCATCTTTAACAAATCAGGATCCGTCAAATATGCACGAGTTCTACTAACAACATCGCTCAATTAATAAATGGACAAAGAATCATACTCTCGAGCAAGTGATTGGTGACCCTTCAAATCTAGTTATGACAAGAAGTAGACTCAATACCGATGCTGAAATGTGCATATATGCTTTAACAGTGAGTACTACTGAACCCAAAAATATCAAAGAAGCAATGCTCGATCATAGCTGGATAAAGTCGATACAAGACGAGCTCCATTAAAGATTGAACATTGGGGAACTAGTCAAAAGACCCGTTGGAAGGAATATGATTGGGGTTAAATGGCTTTGGAAAAATAAGACTAATGCACAAAATACAGTTATTCGTAATATGTATCGAATCGTCTCCAAAGGGTACCGTCAAGAAGAAGTAATTGATTTTGAATAATCGTTTGCTCCCGTAGCATGACTCGAAGCTGTCAAAATGTTCGTAGCTTATGCGGCTCACAGAAACACTATTAGATGGATGTCAAAACCGCATTTCTCAATGGACCGCTGAAGGAAGAATTTTATGTAAGTGAGCCTGATGGCTTTGTAGATCATGACTTTCCTAATCACATTTATCATCTTAAGAAATCTGGTATGTGTTTAATTACACATACCTTTTACCTTTAAAAACAAGCTAAAATAACCAAAAACAGACTTAAAATGCCAAAAATATGCTTGTTTTGCTAATTGTGTTGTGCAGGAACGGATATCTAAGAAAAGGACGAAAAACGAAGCCAAAACGACAAAACCGGACACGGAATGGAAAAGCAGGAAAAAGACAAAGTCCAGTCAAACAAAAAGCCTGAAAAAGTCAACAGAAAGTCAACCCCGACAAGCCCGAAGCCAAAAAGTCAAGAAAAACAAGTTTAGGGACTAAACTTGTTAAGTCCCTATTGTTGCAAAGAAATACCACAAGGACCAAAGCTGCCAAGGTCAAAGAGTTATAACTAACAAGGACGTGTACTGCAACTCCATGTATAACCTTTGGGGACTGAAACTGCCAAGTCCCCAAACTTGCATTAACCAAGGACGAAAACTGCAAACACCATATACACCTTGAGGGACCAATTTGGTCAAAACCCCAAACTTTCACTCTGTCTCTCTCAAACCCACTTTTCCCGCCAAATGATTATCTTCCCCAAACAATACCCGTTTTATCCCCCCACCTCGAAAAACCCCTGGATAAGCATCACCCCCCTCCTCCACTACCTTCCCTTGTCACATGTTGCCATTGCCAAGTTGGCAATCCACACCTTTTTCAATATTTATGCTATAATCAATGGCTCGGATCAAAGGTTTGGGAACCAAGAAAGATTGAAGGCCAGGATTGCATCTTTGTTTCACTCACACAACAAACACAAGTCTTTTTTGTGTCTACAAGGAAGCACAACTGCAAGAAGACAAAGAGAAGAAGGAACCCTAGTCGAATTTTTCCTATTTAAGCATTGTAAAGCCATTAAGGCTGGGAGTAGTTTTAAGTGTAGTTTTTAAAGTAGTTTTTAGTGTTTTAAGTTAGTGTGTTAATTTTAAAATTTAAGCTCCTTATTGTACTCGTATTTCTTTTTAATGCAAATTCAGTTAAGTTTTCTTTACTTGTGTTCTAAGCTTCAAGTGTCTCTTAAAAACCTTTTAAGCTCTCAAATATAAGCCATCTTTATAACCTGTGTTTAGAAAACTTTTAAGGAAAATTCAAAAAAAAAGAGAAAACAAAGTTACTGTATGTGTGAGCAAGCATGGATGAATAAGCAAAGTTGGAAGGCTTATTGGGTTTTAGCTTAGTTTAAGCTTAATTATAAGCTGTGGGTAGGATTTAGAGCTTAATTAGGTTTCAAAAATTCTTTTTCATGACAGGATTAATGTAAATTCCTTTAAAATTTTGTTCTTACTGTAGTTTAATAGCTTATTTCTCTAGCTTGAATTACTGTTCCTTTGTGCCTCTATTGACTGTTTATTGAGCTTAAGTTAGCTTCCCTGTACTTATTCAACTTCATTTTCATTCCCAGTTATCAAAAAACCAAACTGTCACCAAACAACAATGCTTACTCTCCCGCTTCATCTGCCTCCCTATTGTCCCATTTTAAGGTGCTTAATTGTATAGGTAATAACATTCTTATGTTTAATCTTTGATATATCTACGCACCACCTCTCTCCGCTCACGCTTTTCTGCTCCACTCTCTCATGCTACCCCCCATGATTTTTTATAGGTTTTTAAATCACTTTGCAAAATTAAAGGGGTGTTTGGGTTAACTACAAAAACGGGTCAAAAATGGTTTTTATGGGTTGTTGTCATTAAGTTAGATTTAGTTTAAGAATTAAGTTTGTTTAAGGCTGTTTTTAAAAGTTGTTAAGTTCTAAAATTGTTTTTCAAAGCTTTTCTAAGCCACCTTTGAAACTGTGGATTTTAAGAAAATCTAAAGTGCTTATTTGGTTAAGCACTTGAGATCTTAAGTTTTAGTGAAAAAAAGAGTGTTTTTGTGTGTTTAAAAAAGGGCTGCCACAAGTCCTTTGGTCACTTGACTTTTTAAGTCAAAACCACCCAAGTTGTAAGTTTAAGTTTTAAAAGCTAAAAAGCCCTTTTTCACTCTTAAAAATCAGCAGGTTTAAATGGTTTTTGGATTCTTAAAATTGGTGCACAAGTCCATGTCCTAGAGTACTTAAGCTGTTTTAACTTATTTTTTTATTTTGAGCTTATTTGACAGCTTTTAAAAAGCTGTCAAATAAGCCCTTGTTTTAGCATTAATCTCCCCTGGTGCAAAGGGGTGGTTTTTAAGCTTCCTTTTCTAGCTTTCTAGTGAACATAAGCCCTAACTTTTGGCTTATCTTAAGAGCCCATAAGCTCTTAGATAAGCCTACTAAATTTCAGACCTTAAGAAGCTTTTTAGATAGCTTATTTTTAAGCTAGAAGTTGCCCCTTAACTGCTTTTACTTAGGCTTAGTTTAGGGATAGCTCGTTTTCATTCTGGCTTATTGAGCTTATTTTATGAGCTTATTTGATTCCTAGTAGCTTATTGTGTTTGTTTGATAAGCTGTGTTTGCTTAGTTTCCTTTTTCTTTGGCTTATTTTGGTAAACAGCCCAAGACTCAAGCATGTTAGCCTCTTTAAGCTCAGTTTTAGTTTCTGTCTAAGTTAAGCTCTTCTAGCTTATTTAGTTTTAGTATTTAGCCTTTTAGTGCTTATCTAGTTTAGGATTAAGCCCCCCTTTTAGCTTAGTTGTCCAAGTCTTAGCTTATTTGTCCACAAAGTCCAAATGACTTAGCTAGTTTTAGCCTTAAGCTCAATTTTAAGCTGCTGTCGTTTTAATAAATGCGGAGGGAGTGATTCTTAGGCTTAATTTATTAAGCTTTCAAAAATGTTGTAGTTTTGAAGTTGTTAAGCTCCAAAAGCTTAATAAAACTTTGTTTTATAAAGTTTTTCAAAAAAAAAAAAAAAAGGAGACAAGGGGTTACCCGGGTGAGCAAGACTCGAACCCGGGTCTCAACCCTCGTACACCTTTCTTTACACAACACACATACCGCTGCGCCCTTGGGACTTTTTCGTTATAGTCCCAAGGGCTTAGTTATTTATACACGTTTTTGGCTTTGTAGTGTATAAGCTGTTAACAGCTTATTTCGGGCTTATTTATAAGCCAACTTTTGATTTCTTATTTTTCGTAGGATTGTTATAGGGTAAAGTATTTTTAGTCAAAATTTTGAGGATTTTTTCAAGTTGTTTGATATTTTTTACAATTTAATTTCGTTAAAGGTTAATAAACAAAATCATAAAAAATACAAAAATTATCAAAAAAAAAATATGTTTCTTTCTTAGAATATATTTATTTAGTACAATATTGTTTGTAGAAAAAAAATATAAAAATTTCGTGCACTAGGGTCATTTTTGAAAACTTTTTGCTTTTTAAAGAACTGCCTCAGCCTAAAATGTGGTAGGTAACTTAGAGTCAGCTAAGATGGTTCTATCAACCTCAATTAGTGTCCTATTCCTCCTTTTAGCTACACCATTCTGCTGAGGAGTCCTAGCTACACTATATTCTCTCCTAATACCTTTCTCTCTGCAAAAATCATCCATAACTTTATTCTTAAACTCTATTCCATTATTACTCCTGATTATTTTCACTTTCTTATCTACTAGGTTTTCTATTTCCTTTATATAGTTCTTAAGAATCTCACTGGTTTCATACTTAGTTGTTAAAAAGAAAACCCATGTAAACCTGCTATAATCATCAGTGACTACTAAGCAATACTTCTTATGCATTAAACTACTCACAAAGGTTGGATCAAACAGATCCATATGGTTGGATTCAGGACTTTGGACTTACAAGAAGCTCTGTGTTGCTTCCCTTTAAGACAAGCAACACAGGTTTGGTCATTTTCAAAATGCTGTGTAGGCAATCGTCTTACAAGATTATCCTTAACAAGCTTATTTATGTTCTTAAAATTAATATGACCAAGCCTCCTATGCTAGAGCATGGATTCATCTAATGTAGCCTTTGCAACAAGACAAGTTAAACTCTTTTTAGGAACAATGTTCTTCATATCAAAACTGTACATATTGTCCTTTCTAGGAATTTTAAGAAGTATCTGACTTTCAGCAGGCAACTTAAAATTAGGAGATAAGACAAGACATTCAGTGTCAGTAAAAAGGACATAGTTCTTTTTGTCACACATCTGTGAGACACTTAAAAGATTGAATTTTAACTCATTGACAAAGTATACATCTTCAAAATCAAGACTATCAATTTTAAGTGTTCCTTTACCAGAAATTCTACCACCATGTGCTCCTCCCCCAAATGTAACATAACCTCCATCAAATTCTTTGAAATCTGAGAGATAAGCTATGTTTCCAGTCATGTGCCTTGAGCATCCATTGTCAACAAATCCTGTGTCATCCTGTTGTGGCTTGCCGTGCACATAAAAATAAGGAAATTAGATTCCTTTGGGGACCCAAGCCATCACTGACTTGGATCTGCCTCGTGCATCAATGTAATTATGTTTCTTTAAGGTGATTGATGCACTATCAGGTTTGGTGGGTCTCTAAACCCAACATGATGAGGCCTTTACAGCATTTGCCTGATTAACCCTAACAGTATTAACAACTGCAGAATTTGGCCTAGCAGTTTTAACTACTTTTGGCCTAGCAGTATTAACTGCTTGTGCCTTGGCAGTATTAACTTTTTGGGTAAACCTTTTGTTGGTTAATACTGTTTTTGGTTGAAAGGGCCTTCTTACAGTTGATTGTGCTGTTTTTGAAAAACGTGACATTGGTTTAGCACTAAAAACTTTAGATTTGGGATGAGCAGTATTAACTGTCCTGACAGTATTAAAAATTTTTAGGCCAGTTTTCATTAAAACTGCTCTTGGAACCATGTTCCTTTAAGCATTAGGGTGTGTCCTTTTGGTAGTATGGTTGTAGTTCACCCTGTTATAATTATTCTCATATATCATCATTTCCCTTTGATGGTATTTGCAATGAGCCTGCACATGCTCAAAGCTCCCACAAATAAAGCAAGTTTTGTTATACATCACAAACTCACTTCCTAGTTGATTGAACTTCTGTCCATTCTAATTTCTTTGATTCCCCCTAGGAGTTTGTGATCTATACATCTCAGCATACCTAACTGACTTTTTAACTGGGTTTTCATGATTTTTAGGTTTGACAAACTCTACCTTTTTATCAACAGGAAAAATAGTTTCTTTATCAACATTAAGTGAAGACTCAACAAAGCTACTTGTGTCTTTTGATACTTGTTCTTTTACCAAAGAGTCATCAGAATTTTCCTTAGAATCATCTAATTTTTGATAACAAACAACATTAGACTCTTACTTACTAACCTCAGAACCATAAGCTTTGAATTCAGGCTCTTTGAATTCGTCAAGACTAAAATAAGACAAATCAAGCTTTTTAGGTCGATTATAGATTAAAGGATGAGGTGGAGGAACATCACTATACCCCAAACCCTTTTTACTTTATTGACTCCTGGTCGTTAGTTTTACGTACCTATAAAATATATAATAAAAATACTACTTAGGTAAATTCCAACTATTCACCTTTAACCAAGGTAAAAAGTCAAGACTTAGAAAAATAATATATAATATATATAATATACGTATGTTTAACCGGGTAAGTATGATCACCCGGGTCGTTATCCCCAATGACTAGTGAAATTGAAACCACGTTTAGGTTCGGATCCTGATTTGAATGAAGCAAAGATATTTGATTTGGAAAGATATGAAAATAAAATTCAAAAGAACAATTAAACAAATATGGAAAAGCAATTTATTAAGCAAAATGGACTAAAACTTAACCCTAAAATTGTAAACTAAAATTTCACTAAATAAAGAAATACCTCAGAGTCTGAAACGCCATTAGAGCCATTATTTAGTCCTGAACTTGTTCTTCTGCCATGCCACTCTAGTCAAACCAACACCATCTAGAGCCAACATTGCCTTTGAAGATATCCTTCATTGTTTCCATGCTTCCTAGTGTTGTCTTGATTTCTGAACTGACCCTCTTTGTTCCTTGGTGCTCTACACCGCTGGCAAAGTGTCCCATCTTGTGACAGTTGAAACACTCTACCTTTGATTTTATCAACCCAGTAGTATTTATTAACATTAATGAAAATTTTCTAGCCCTTGTCCTCTGAATCTTACCGTCTTTGCTCTCATACTTAGCATAGAGAGCTGCCACTTTAAATCCATTACTTCCATATCATCTTCATGAATTTGCTCTAAGTCCTGCTATAGGAGATTAGAACCATTAGGATTCTCAAACATGAAAGCATACACAGCAATATCACTGAAGCTAGCAGTACTAACTTGAGAACTAGCATGTTAGACATTAGGCTAATTGTACTAACTTCCAATATGCAGGTTTCGCATTTAAAATAATTTGTTGTATAAAAAGGTAATAACAATCATTAGTACTGCTAGTGCTTGGAGCAGTCATAAAGGCCAAGTTTTGAGTACCACTACTTGCATCAACCAATAATTTTCTTACTATTTGTTCAACAATTTTTGAAGTTGTAGTTTACAAATCATCGATGGCTCATGTTTCAATTTATCAGCCTTATCATCTAGAGCTACCACATGAGTACTCCACTCAGGTTGGCAAGCTGTTCAAAATTTTGAATTTAAACTTACTTGAGAGAAAAAAATTATTGATCACACCCAAAATTGCAAGCTTACTAACAATCTTCTGAAGTCTGTTAAAGATAAAGTTAAGAGACTCTGCGCTTGATGCACTAAAATTTTCATATTGTTGCTTCAAAAGTGTTTTCTGTGTTTTCTTAGTGGCTTCATTGCCTCCAAATTGTGTTTCGATAGCAGCAAACATTGTTTTAGCATCATTGTACTGACTGAAAGTAAGTTGATATTCATTGGGAAGAGCCATGAGTAGCAAGCTTCTAGCCTTCACATCATACTTTCTGTGTTGGACCTTTGTCTTCACCCCCCACGCAGTTACAGGCACTGACATCTTTGTAACTGAAGTACCATTCTCTTGTGTTGTTTGTGGTACAGACACCCATGAGTTACCATTCTCTATGACCTCCCATAGAGCATAGTCTTATACCTAGAAGTACTGTTTGATTCTTATCACCCACATCTCATACTCACCTAGTTTGAGTATGGGTAGCTTAGCAGTAGTATTACTATGTGCATATTCAAATTCCATGACTTCTAGATTAAAGTTTCTCAAAGAAAAGGCTCTGATACCACTTGTTGATCCCAATCCTTGATTGATTCCTTAGTTTGTCTATGGTTAAATTACCTTGGATAAATCCAAAATAACTTGTTGTAGAAACTTTGTATGTATACTAAAGTGTATGCGGAATCTACACCTTAATATCTAGAAGTATAATTAATAGAACAATAATTGTGATGCGGTAGAATGAACAATGAATATAACCAAATGCTCCAATATTAATAGATCAATAATACGAGTACTCTTTACTAGTACTAGGGTTTATAACGTTGAAGCTTTTCTAAATCGACTTGACAACTAAGAAAACTTATATCTCAACTATTGTTCTAGAGCCTCCTTTTATAGACTAAGGAGTCCTAGTCTGCTTACAACATCTACTAACGATAAACATAAAATTATAGAATATTCTGATACAATCTATTCTATAATTATCTTCTAATCTTCATCTCCAAGTAATCCTTATCTTTTGACATCTCTAACTTCCTTAAGCAGTATTAATCTTCTCTTGCAGTACTAAGTCTTCTGGCAGTATTAAGTTAGTACTGGCAGTACTAACTTTCCTTCTGGCAATACTAACCAGTTAGTACTGGTAGTTACATGCTGAGCAGTACTAAGTTCTTGAACTAATCTTGTGAAGATTTATTCCCAACACATCTGGCTGGTAACTGACTCTCAAGTTGACCATCTCTATGGCATCCATAGTCCTCCTTACAGAAGCTCGGACACTGGCCTCCACGGTGTCCACAAAGCTATAGTCAACTCTACGGGCCACAGAAGACCCCGACTGTCTAGCAGCAGCAGTAGCCGAACTCTCCCCAACCTCAAGCCTAGGTGTGGGAGCAGTAAGTAGTAGTCTCTTCTAAGGTGGCATATCAGCCTCGGGAATGTCAGCTTTGCGACTAGTAGATGGTGCAGTTAATGGTGGTAATGGTGTAGGTGATGGTAGTGGGTGATGGGTGGGTGGTGATGTGGCTCTCATCATGGCTGCTCTACAACTTAGCGGTGCCTGAGCATAGGTAGGACTGGTGGGTGGTGGTGGTATCTGGGGAAGTGTAGATGATAATGGAGTGAGTGGAGATGGTGGTGTAGTAGGTAAGGCAAGAAGTCTAGCAACCTTTGCCACAGGAGTAGTACGGTAAGCATGTGGTGGTGGTGGTGTAGCTGCAGACTTATCGGTCTCAAACGGCTCTGTCTCCTCAGAGGAGGGGACAAGATCAACAACTGGAGAAGCAACAGCAATAGAGTCAGCAGGAGCTAGGTGCTCCTCCTCCTCCTCCTCAACATCATCATCATCATCATCGTCATCATCGGATGACTCATTATCATCATCGTCTCCTCCATCGGCAGGATAATCGGTATGATCCTCCTCATCCTCCTTCAGATTGGAGTTAGCAATGTAGCCCGGTGATAGGGCTATCCTCGAGGCATCAACGGGTAGCGGCTGATCCTTCATAGGGATCTCATCATCAGATAGACCAAGGTACTCTGGGTATACAGGCTCTGGAAACTGGTACTTGATGCTCTAACTCTATAGGGTCAGGCATATAAGCAGGTGATGGTGGTGCTTGCTCCAATGCCTGTCGGGCAGTAATACCTCGTAAGGATCCTCAATCGGGATACTCCATGATCATGCCTCAGAGGAAATGGAAGTATAGGTAACTGCAGACGATGCATTGTCCGATGACATGACTAATCTGTAACAATAATATAAACTTATATAAGTATATTATATAAGACCAGTAGTGATATACATAGTATAATATAAACACATATATTAATCATGTAAGCATCTAGTATGACCAACTAATGCAAACAAATAGTGTATGTACGTTTTGAGAAAAACTTTTATATGATGCAATGTTTGAAAACGGTTATAGTCCAAGTAAAAATATTTGACCTGGTTCTCTATAACCTGGCTCTGATACCAATCTGTAACACCCCAAAATAGGGTCGCGGCGAAATAAGTATCCAGGAGTGTTACTTCATAAATCAATAGCACAAGATATGAGAATGACCTCTAAATGAGACGTTTGAAAAACTGATACATTAGAATAACTTAAATTGTTTGTTACAAAAGCACATGGCTTAACTTGTTCATCCTTGAAAAGTGTAAAGATTTTAATACATAACAAATACTCCAAAATGTAATGCATTTAAATCTCCATGCAAAATGATTCCCAAAATGTTGACCCCCAATGTATCCTTGTTCTTGTACCTTATTGACCTGAGAAAAACATGCTTTAAAACATCAACATAAAGTTGGTGAATTCACATGTTTAAGTTATGTATAAAGTGGGACTGCAAGATTTCCAAGTGTATGATAAGTAACGAATACAATATCACAAAAGTAATTATGAAATGCACTAAGCTCATGACACTGAAGCTACAACATATATGTATACAAATTAATGCAAATAATGTACCCGTGTAGATGTTCAACCCGCAACATTCAAATTGTTACGACATGGTATACATTCGTCGTTTCGGTACCTCCAAAACTAGTGAGCGCTACTCACCCGAACGGGGATGTCAATCCCAAATAGATCTATTCATAACATTCACGCTTACAATCCAGTAATTAACAGTTCATGATTCATGGGCATAGTGGGTTATAGCTACTTAGGCAAACTCGTAATTTTGTTTAAAGTGTACTTGCGTCTAATCATAAAACAATGCATGTTTCTCATCCCAAAGTTGTAAATCATTATAATCGTATAAAAGTGGGGCTATGAACTCACCTCAAATGAATGTATTTGATATATAAATCAAATATGAAAATCGTCACGTATAGCCCGAATGCAACCTAATTAAATATAGGTCGTATGAGTACAATGTACTTTGAATATCTAACACAACATATAATTCTATATAGTTACATCACCACCTAAACATGTTTGTTTAATTTATTAAATTAAACAATATAAATTTGTACTTTGAAAAATAAATGTCCATGTACTTGTATTTGTAAAAATAGTATATTTGTCCAATAATTTATTAATTGCTAAAAAAAATACTTGATTTATTATTTATATAATTACATTATATAGGTAATTTAATGGTTTGAAAAATAATATTTATAAAGTTAAAAACATGTATAAATTTTATATAAGTGATACCATATTGTTTTGTAAAGTTTTTATTAAAAACGAACTAACACTATTCATGTTAGGAAATAGTGCACAAGTATAAAAATAGTGCATAAGGTTTTTTTATAAACCTTATATCTTTTTCGTTTTAACTCCGTTTTATACGTTCTTTATGTCCACGGTTTCGTATTAAGAAAATCTATCAATATATTATATTTATAACATTTTAGCTACTGATGAACAGTAACTTTTACTGTTTCTGTAAAATTTATAAAAACTACTTTTATATAATTAATTGTTGTAAGTAAAAATTATAACTCATTCGTTTTAATCTTGTTTTTAGTGTTCCTTATCTCCACGTATTCGTAATTAGTAGTTCTATCCAAGTAAAAATATTTTCCAAAAAATTTTTGTTATGAACAGTAACTTGTTTTTATAAAAGTAATTTTATAAGAACACTTTTTATATATTTTATTATCGTAAACTTCTAAATAGCATAACTTCTTCGTTATAGCTCGGTTTTTCGAGTTCTTTATATGCTTACAATCCTCATAATATATAGTATTTTCATAAAATATAAAATAAATATTATTTTTGTCGAAATAAAACAAAAGGTTTTATACTTTTTATTTAAAAGTTTATAAAATTATTTTTATAAGTTTTTAACTTAATTAATTTGCTACAAATCTTCTACAATACTTTATACCACAAGTCTTATATATTTTGAGTCCTCTAGATTGTGTCCATAATGATTATCTAAGAAAAATGTCCATCATGTTTATTTATTTACATACACTTTATAAATAAATAATTAACCATAACTTTACAAATAATTATATAAATTATCCATTACTTGTAAATCCTTAAATAAAACATATTCTTATATTTTAAACATCATATTTATCATGAACAAGTATTTCTTGAGTTTATATAAACTTGCAATATTTTATAAAATGTATAAGATAAACTAGGTGATGATTAACCATATAACAATTATATAAAATATGAAATGAACAAGATGAGGAGATTAGGGTTTATAGTTGACGTCAAGATGAAGGATGAAGACGATACACAAGATCAAAACTCAAGTATTAACTAAGAAACCCTAGTTTCTATTCAAAAAAACCTAAGAAAATCCTAACTTTTCACTTGATTAAACCTTGTATAAATACCCAAACAAGCTTCCAAAACAATTTGTAACAACTTAGATATGCCTAATATCAACCCTTGTATACTTGTATCTTTATAAAATCAAAACTATGAAATGTTTTGTGACTAATAATTAAGCTGTGGGTTTTGGCTTGTTTTTAGAGAGTTTACTTATGATTTTTCTAGCTTGGAATTGTAGTTAATGAAGTCTTGTAAATAGAAGCCTTTATATAGGATAAATATCTAGCAAAACCATTTGCAAAACCATGGTATTAGGGCTTGAATGACTAGTTGTAAGAAATAGTGTGGTTTTGGTGTAAGAAAGTATGGAATGTAAGAAGTTGATGGAAATTGTAAGAAGGTTGCTTGTTTGAGTTTATAACACATGTGGGATTACTAGAAGAAAATTTAAAAATATCTCTTGTGTTTTATATGTATATATCCGGCCTATATATGTATATGTATGAGAAATTTTATAATTTTTTAGTATTGGGTATAATTGTGGGCATTTGATTGAGTATAGATAGGTATTGGTGCTTTCGGGTATGCCTAAATGTATTTTATTGCGAAACGTAAACGTTTTACGTAACCAATAAAAATAAAATATAAAAACTTGATTATTACTTTCATAAAAATAATATAATGTTTGCTTGACGTAAAATTTTATTTGTTTGGTGTCCGTTTACGTTGATTGTTGATTTTTAGTTTATGCGATTTAACTAAACGATGAAAATTAAAAGCAAACACGTAAAACCCTAAAAATAAATAATGGCAAGATTAAAGTCGTAAAATGACCTGAAATAACAGGTTGTTACGGTCTTCCCCCGTTAAAGGAGCCTTGTCCGCAAGGCTCAAGATGCGGCACTTGTCGAGGGTGCGGCTTTTGTGAAGAGATGCGGATACTTCTCTCAGAATTAATCTTCGCGTTCCCATGTGAACTCAGGACCTCTCCTAGAGTTCCATCGGACTTTGATAATTGGAATGCAGCTTTGCTTCAACCGCTTGACTTCACCATCCATAATTTTTACAGGTTCTTCAACAAAGTGGAGTTTATCATCAATGTGTATTTCATCCAACGGCTCATTTGATAAGCAGTTTTTAGATTGGATACATGAAACGTGCTATGAACCCTGCTTAGTTGTTGAGGAAGTTCGAGTCTATAAGCAACGTCTCCCACTTGGGATAATACCTTAAAAGGCCCAATATACCTTGGGTTCAACTTTCCCAGTTTACCAAAATGGATAAACCCTTTCCAAGGTGATACCTTCAACATGACTCGGTCACCAACTTGAAATTCTAAATGCTTATGCCTCACATCGGCGTAACTCTTCTGGCGATCACGAGCGGCTTGCATTCTTTACTTGATTTGAACAATCTTCTCAGTTGTCTCGTGAATAAGTTCTGGACCGGTGAGTTGAGCGTCTCCGACCTTGGCCCAACAAACAGGTGATTGACACTTCCGACCATAAAGTGTCTCGAATAGGGTAGCTTTAATGCTAGCGTGATAACTATTGTTATACGAAAATTCGATCTGTAGTAAGTGCCTTTCCCAACCATTCCCAAAGTCTATCACGCATGCCTGTAACATATCTTCTTGTGTCTGAATGGTTCTTTCTCTTTGTCTGTTGGTCTGCAGATGGTAAGCCATACTCATATCCAAACGAGTACCCATAGCCTTTTGATATGCCCTCTAAAAATTTGACATAAATATACCGTCACAGTCATAAATGATCAAGACTCGTATTTCATGTCTCGTGACCACTTCTTTCAAGTACAGTCTTGCCAATTTGTCCATGGAGTCATTTTCCCACATCGATAAAAAGTGTGCAGACTTTGTAAGACGGTCTACAATTACCCAAATGGTATCATAACCATTTGACGTCTTTGGGACCTTTGTGACAAAATCCATAGTGATATTATCCCACTTCCATTAAGGAATCTCAGGTTGCACCAACAAACCAGATGGTTTTTGGTGTTCAGCTTTGACGTTTAGGTATGTCAAACACTTGCTAACATAGGTGGCGATGTCGGCTTTCATGTTGGGCCACCAGTATAATTGCTTCATGTCTTGATACATCTTGTCAGAACCCGGATAAATAGAATATATCGACTTGTGGGACTCATGCATAATCAAAGTCCTTAGGTCACCGTAGCATGGCAACCAACTTTTTTTATTCAAACACAGTATTCCGTCAGCACGCGGTTTCAACTTTTTTTCCTGGGATTGTTTGATTCCCTTAAATTTTTAATCAGCATACCTCCCACATCTTCAGCACCGAGGTTTTTTAGTTTTCTTGCCTCCGTCTGAGCTTCCAATATTTGTTTGGGAAGATTCAAACCAATAGTCATCACTAAGGCTCGAACCCGTAATGGTTGATTTTGTTCTTTCCTGCTCAAAGCGTTGGCCACAACATTTGCTTTCCTCGAGTGATAAAGAATTTCACAATCGTAATCACTGAGCAATTCCAACCAACGACGTTGTCTCATGTTTAATTCTTTTTGATCCAGGATATGTTGTAGACTTTTGTGGTCAGTTAACACGGTACACTTTGTTTCATACAGATAGTGCCTCCAAATCTTTAGAGCGAACACTACTGCTCCTAACTCCATGTCATGGGTGGTGTAGTTGTTCTCGTAGATTTTCAGTTGTCGTGATGCATAAGCAATCACCTTTTCGTTCTGCATTAACACAACACCTAATCCCTTATGCGAAGCATCTCAATAAACAATAAAGTTCTTGGCTCCTTTAGGTAAAGCCAAGATAGGTGCACTACACAACTTTTCCTTCAATAGTTGAAAAGCTGCTTCTTGTTTTTGCCCCAATCAAACTTTACCTTCTTCTGGGTTAGCTTAGTCATTGATCTGGCGATCTTTAAAAATCATTCGATGAATATTCGATAGTAACCAGCAAGACCTAAAAATTAATGGATCTCCGTTGGAGTCTTAGGAGATTGTTAATCTTTAATTGACTCAATCTTGGCGGGATCCACGTGAATACCCTGGCTGTCAATAACATGACTCAGGAACTGTACTTTTGGAATCCAAAATTCACACTTTGAAAATTTTGCATACAACTCTTCTTTCTTAAGCAACTCTAAGATTAACTTGAGATGTTCTTCGTGCTGTTGCTTGCTCTTCGAATATATCAAAATATCGTCAATAAAGACAATCACAAATTTATCCAGATATGGTTTGCAAACCCGATTCATGAGGTCTATAAATTCAGCCGATGCGTTAGTCAAATTAAACGGTATAACTTGAAATTTATAATGTCCATATCGAGTTCTAAATGCGGTCTTCGGGATGTCTGCTTCACGAACCCTTAGTTGATGATAACCTGACCTCAGGTCGATCTTTGAGTAGACACTCGACCCTTAAAGTTGGTCGAACAAATCAACAATCCTTGGAAGCGGATAACGGTTCTTCACCGTTAGCTTATTTAATTCCTGGTAATCTATGCACATCTGGAAAGATCCATCCTTCTTCTTAACAAACAAGACCGAAGCTCCCTAAGGTGAGGAATTGGGTCTTATGAAGCCTTTTTTGGAAAGTTCTTTCAGTTGATCCGACAATTCTTTCATCACGGACGGTGTTAATCGATAAGGTATCCGTGCTACAGGTGCAGCACCAGGTATCAAGTCAATTTGAAATTCCACTTGTCGGGTTGGTGGAATACCCGGCAAGTCCTCGGGAAATACTTTAGGAAAGTCTTGAACTATTGGTATGTCCTCAAGTCGCTTCTCCTCTGACTTGTCTTCAGCCTTCTTCATATTAATATGTGCCAAAAAGACATGGCATCCTTTAAGCAAGTACTTTTGAGTTTTGGTACAAGAGATGATGTTTAATCGAGACCCGTTTCTGTTGTCGCTTCCGTCACCACGAACAATTAAGGTTTCATTTCCCCATGGAATACAAACGATCTTCTCAGCACAAATGATCACGGCATGATACATTGACAACCAATCCATACCAATTATGACGTCAAAACTACCAAGTTCTACGGGCATTAAGTCAATGCCGAATGGATGATTTAGGAAGTTTAAAGTGCAACCCCGTATGATAGTATTTACTCTAATTGTTTTTTTGTTGGCTAGTTTAACATCATAATCATGATTTAGTGTAGATGGAACAATATCAATGAGGGAACTAAATGCAGTAGAAACAAAACTCCTATCGGCACCAGTATCAAATAAGATAGAAGCATAACGGTTGTTTAGGAGAAACATACCCGTCACAAAATTTGCATCCAGGTTTTTCCCTGCATTCCCCACTGCATAAGCCCTTGCCACAGCATTACCATTTCCAGCCTGATTTCCCTGATTTATGTTCTTTAGTTTTAGGCAATTACTCTTGAAATGACCCTAAGCTCTACACTCAAAGCAAGTGACAACTCTTTGATTTGCCCCTTAGGCTCTTTGGTTGTTGTTGGCAGCAGCTTGGCTTCTACAGTCCCGGGTTAGATGGCCAGTCCTCTTGCAGTTGGCACACTTGGGATGACATTGTCCATCATGGTGGTAGTTTCATTTAGGGCACAAAGGTTTAGATCCTCCATACGGTTTCTTTTCCACAGACCCTGCAGTATAGGCCCGTGCTACATTGTGCCTTTTGAAAGGCTGTTGTTGGTTTTGATTGTTCCTTGAAGTATCCTCAAACTTCCTTCTATTTTTAGCCTGATGTTCAGCAAGTGTGCGGATCTTATGACCATATTTTTCAAAATATAGAGTCTTTCCTTGTTTTATCCGATATCCGCGTGCGCTTGCTCCCAGGTAACTTATATGCTCTCTTTTGCATCCCTACTACTATTACATGGATAATGAGTATTTAATACTAGACTATGATTTCGTTCTCTTACGTCTATCATATGACGTCTTACTATTTACCTTATATCGGTCTGATATATAAATATTGATCACTCTGATTTTCGTGTACTTCCTGATTTCTCATTTACTCCCTTGAGCGTCAATACTGGTATTATATAAGGATACCTATACATATGGACTAATTTATTCTTGATCTCTTATGATTAACTTCGATCATTTACGCGACTTTACTTTATTCCCTTTTGATGATATCGAAAATTTGGCATATTTTGTAAATTCTACTAGTTATTTTACCATTCGACTCCGAGATGGAACACTCTTCTTATGATTTTGAATCGCACATGTTGTTTCGTAATCCAAGTTTTGAACCTTCCGTTGAAATGGGAGTACGACAATTAAACTTGTCAATCATAGTGTCACCTTGGAGCACCTACCTTTAGAACACGACTCTTTACGTTCATTTTGTTGATTGAATAATTCTTTACGTTCATTTTCTTTGATGCTTCCTGCGTTTACTATTCCCTGTTCGGATATTCTTTTATAATGTATGACCTATCGCTTTACAAACAATCTCGATGTCAACCTATGAACCATTTTGATGTTGTATCATAAACTATTTAACTATCATTTTGTTGTCACCCAATGAGCTGCTTCACGTTCACTCTATTGATTATTTCATTACGCTATAAAACTATTTGATACCATTTCATACATCACACCATTTTGACGAGAATGAGCATTGCATCGTTGGCCCTCAAATATACATAGTCTAATCATCTATGTATATTTGGTGCCATAGGTGATTACTATGCATTAAAGGAAGAACCATGCTCATGCTGAGGTAGTAACCTTAAATATTTGTCGAATTTAATTTTTCACTCATATATTCCGCATCTCATTCTCTAAAACCCGTACTTTCTTCAGTGCTTTTGCGACTTGAGCCTTGAGGACAAGCTCTTCCTAAACGGAGAAGACTGTAACATTCCGTATTTTCAGGTCATTTACGACGTCATATATTTCACTAGTTATTTTTTTCCTCGTACACGTTCGCTTTTAATTTTAAGTGTTAAGTTAAATCGCGTAAGCTAAAAGTTATCATTCAACGTAAATAGACACCAAATAAAGTAAAGTTTACGTCAAGCAAGCATTATATTATTTTTCAAAAATAATAATTAACTTTTTATATTTTATTTTTATTGGACACGAAAAACGTTTACGTTTCGCAAATTAAATACATTTAGGCATACCTGAGAGCACCAATACCTACCTAAACATCTTATACTTCAAGTATTCTCTTCATGCAATATCAAGACATAAAATATTGGTTCTTGTCCACCCCTAAATTCGGCAAAACACAAGACAAATAGCACACCAATTATTTTCTTAAGACTTCCCATCATATACACATTGTAGTTAGTTCAAACCCAACTTTATTTCCCTTTTCTCTTTATCAACAAACGTCCCCCCCTCCTATCTCATTATATCTTTGATCTTGGACTTTTCAAATAGTATATTTGACCACCTTTTTACATATATATAAGATAGTATGCAAGACTTCTCTCATTCATCATTTCATTAAAAAAAATCAACATATCTCTTTGTTGCTCCTTCCACCTACGGCTCACAACTCAAACACAAACACAATCCATAAAATTTTATTTACTAAGCATACAAGTACACTAACATCATATCTAAGGTAGACCAATGTGTATTGAAGGTTTGAAGGCTTAGTTGGTATAAAAAAAAAGGGTTTTGCGAAAGTATTTCTTGGATAATACTTGGGTCTTGTTTACTTACCATCTTTACTCATCTTCATTAAGGTCATCTAAAACCCTAATCATTTTACTACTTATGATTTCATGTGTGTATATAATGTTTATATGGCTCATCACCATTAGGGATACTTATTAACTTGTAAAATAATTTTTTACTTGATTATGTTTTGTTACACTTTGTCACATGTTATATGGATATTATTACATGTTGTAATGGAAATAAATATTGTTCAAGTGTTGATTAAATCATATAAAGTATATATAAGTTAATGGTTTAAAAAAGTTACTTATATAAGTTTATGAACATGTTAAAAGTGCGGACTAGTTGAGCTTGTTTATCATGGACATTCTTGAACAAATATGGGACTAAGGATTTTATAAATATATGAGGAATATGATTAAAGGACTATATGAAGGAATTGTGTTTATTTTGTTATAAGTTAAAAACTGATAAAAACATTTATATTAAAGAAATTATATAAACTAATGAAACGGGCTGTTTTTTAAATTCGGAGATTTAAAAACATAATATTTTATATTTTATAAACTACTACATGTCATGAGGAGATTCCAAAAAGGCTTAAGAAAACTCTAACATCCGATTTATAACGAAAAAGATACGACGATTCAAGGGTTTACGTATAATAATACTTTTATAAAAATAATTTTATAAAAGTTATGTTCATCCCCCAGGAACATTTATTTTGGAAACTGTCCATAAATAAAAAGAACTTTTAATTACGAGAACTTGCTCGAAATAGTAGAATCGCTAAAATATGGAGCTAAAACGAGTAAGATACAGACGTTTCAAAGGTATCGAACATTCTTTTAAAAGCTGAAAACCCGGTAACGCTTCAGCAGCTACTGAAAACTGCGTTTCGAGACCTTCGGCCCGATTGAGTTCGAATTGTTAAAACTACAATGTTGTTCGTGAAACGACTTTTTACATAAACCTGCCGATTTTCATAATTTTCGAATGTATTATTTTGTAAACTAGACACTATTTCCTGAGGTGAATAGTGTTGGTTCGTTTTTAATAAAAAAAAAATTGCGAAACATTTTAGAATCACTTAAATAATATTTATACTTAGTTTAAACTTTATAAATATTACTTTACAAAGGCGATTAAACCATTAAACGATTATACGAGGTCAAAATACATGGTATTTAAAACACACATTATCAAATGCAATTTAAGCATGATTTCACAAACACAATTAGATGGTGATGTAGTTATATAGAATTATATATGGTCTTCGTCATTCAGAGTACTTAGTACTTATTCAGCTTATATCTAATTAGGTTGCTTTCCGTCTTTATCGTGACGCATTTTCTGTTAACCTCGATCATTGCATTTCACTCATCGGTGAGTTCATAGCCCCCATCCTTTCTCTTTTAATGTTTTTCATAGTGTTTTTTGATGGTGAGAATACGTGCTTATTTTAACTACATAAAACTTATTGATTCTATAGTAAGCGTTAAATGTTATTTTTGCTATAGCTTGATTTGTTAATAATGATTTGAGATCGTGAAAATTACCTTAATATTTGAAAACCATGTTTTAGTCATGATTGTTTTAATACGGACACAAGTGTTTACAAAGTGTTATGCTTATACAGATTACTTGCTTGATTATTAATGCTTAAGTTACCTTATTGCGTGAAGTCTCTATTTATCATGAACCGTTATGTGCTATGTTTAGTAGCACGCAGTGTTGTGGATAGATCTATCGGGACTGACAATCTCACCTTTCCTTTGGGTCACTAGTTTGATCAAGGTGCATTTAACATTGAGAGGTGTCCGGGTGTTGGCAAGCATCCTATATTCCGATTGGGGCAAAAATCTAGTTAAGGATTCCGGGGTCATGGACTTAGTGAATTTACAAAAGTGTTGGACATGATGATGTTGTTTCTCTTGTCTACCATTACCTATTTGTGACTATGGAATACGTACAAAGTCTGCTATTATGTTGTTTTGGACTTAGGAATACGTACTTAGTCCACCATTACTAAGTCTTGTGGTCCACTTTTAAATACTTCTTGATTTACTGAATTACTACTTGGATTTCGGTTAATGAATTTCGGAAATAAACACTTTTAAAATGTTTGTAACGCTACTTTCTTTTGAAATATTTCTTTAAATTATTTCAATACTGCTTTTTACTTAACCTGATGAATTCACCAAACATTATTGTGAGTTTTTTGCGTGTATTTTCTCAGGTTTATTATTTGGTAGACTGAGCATTTGGGGAATTCGAGTCGCGCGGATATATTTGAAGAATTAATAACTTGAGTACCATTGACAAATGTTTTGGACAATGTTTTCTAATTACATTATAAACGGAACTGTTGTAACTCTGACTTTTTACTAAATAGAATGTTGACAATTTATTAAACGTCTCTTTTAAAGGTCGTTTTCTGTGACTTATACCACTTGTGCCTTGGAAGTCGCACCCCAATGTACTATTCCAGCTGCCGTCGATTTTGGGGGTGACATTGACTTCACAATCCATAATCTCACTGGTTCTTCAACGAAAGCAGAGTTTATTCATTCAATGTGTATCCATCCAACGGGAAACCGCTAATGGTGCTGTCAGTTAAACCTTCTTTAGATTGGATCATGGAACATTGCTATGAACCCTGTTAATGTTTAAAGAATTCGAGTCTTATTAGCACAGTTCCACTTTGGCTACCAACCTTGACAGCGTCCAATATATCTAGGGTTTAACTTACCCCCGTTTGCCAAACGTACGCCATTTCCAAGTAATACCTTTACATTAAACTCGGTCACCAACTTGATATTTTAAAGGCTTCGTCCCTCACATCGGTCGTAACTCTTTTAGCGATCCGACGAGCCGGCTGAATTCTTTGCTTGATTTGGACAATCTTCTCGGTTGTCTCATGAATAAGTTCTGGACCGGTGAGTTGAGCGTCTCCGACCTCGGCCCAACAAACGGGTGATCGACACTTCCGACCATAAAGTGCCTCAAATGGGGCAGCTTTAATACTAGCATGATAACTATTGTTGTACGAAAATTCGATCAACGTCAAGTGTCTTTCCCAACCATTCCCAAAGTCTATCACGAAAGCGTGTAACATATCTTCTAATGTTTGAATGGCCCTTTCGCTTTGCTCATCAGTCTGTGGATGGTATGCCGTACTCATATCTAACTGAGTACCCATAGCCTTCTGAAATGACCTCCAAAAATTCGACGTAAATCTAGGGTCACGGTCACAAATGTTTGAGACTGGTATTCCATGTCTCGTGACTTCTTCCTTTAAGTACAATCTGGACCGGTGAGCTGAGTGTCTCCGACCTCGGCCCAAAAAACGGGTGATCGACACTTCCGACCATAAAGTGCCTCAAATGGGGCAGCTTTAATACTAGCATGATAACTATTGTTGTACGAAAATTAGATCAATGTCAAGTGTCTTTCCCAACCATTCCCAAAGTCTATCACGAAAGCGTGTAACATATCTTCTAATGTTTGAATGGTCCTTTCGCTTTGCCCATCGGTGTGCGGATGGTATGCCATACTCATATCCAACTGAGTACCCACAGCCTTCTAAAATGACCTCTAAAAATTTGACGCAAATCTAGGGTCACGGTCATAAATGATTGAGACTGGTTTTCCATGTCTCGTGACTACTTCCTTCAAGTACAATCTTGCTAGTTTATCCATAGGGTCAATTTCCCTCATCGGTAAAAAGTGTGCAGACTTGGTGAGTCGGTCTACAATTACCCATATGGTATCGTTTCCACTTTGTGTCCTTAGGAGCTTTGTGACAAAATCCATAGTGATGTTGTCCCACTTCCATTGAGCAAATCTCATGGTTTTGTACAATAAGACAGATGGTTTTTGGTGTTCGCTTTCATGTTAGGCCACCAGTATCATTGCTTCATGTCTTGTGAACATTTATATGGAACCAGGGTTAAACAGAATATTTCGACTTGTGAGACTCATGCATAATCAGAGTCCTTAGATCACCATAGCATGGCAACCAACTTCGGTTATTCAAACACAGTGTTCCGTCCGCACGCGGTTCCAATTTCTCCTTCTTGGATTTTTTGGGTCCTTCGAATTTTCAATCAGCATACCTCCCACGTCTTCAGACTTGAGGTTTTCTGGTTTTCTTATCTCAGTTCGAGCCTCTAAAATCTGCTTGGGAAGATCTAAACCAATAGTCATAAGGCTAGAACCCGTAATGGCTTATTTCGTTCGTTCCTGCTCAATGCGTCAGCCACTACGTTTGCTTTCCCTGGGTGATAACGAATTTCACAATCGTAATCACTAAGCAATTCCAACCAACGGCATTGCCTTATGTTTAATTCCTTCTGATCAAAGATGTGTTGTAGACTCTTGTGGTCGGTAAACACGGTACATTTTGTCCCGTACAGATAATGCCTCTAGATCTTCAAAGCGAACACTACTGCGCCTAACTCCAAATCATGAGTGGTATAATTCTTCTCATGAATTTTCAGTTGTCGTGATGCATAAGCAATCACCTTTTCTCTTTGCATTAGCACGGCGCCTAAACCTTTGATCGAAGCATCACAGTAAGCGATAAAGTCTTTACTTTCTTCAGGTAAAGCCAGAATTGAGTTGCAACTAACAAACTTCATTATGCTTTATCAATTGAAAAGCTATTTCTGCTTTGTCACTCCAATCAAACTTGGCCTTCTTTTGAGTAAGCTTGGTCATTGGCTTGGCGATCTTTGAGAACCCTTCAATGAATCTTCGGTAATAACCGGCAAGGCCTAAAAATTGACGAATCTCCGTTGCAGTCTTAGGAGATGCCCAATCTTTAATGGATTCAATATTGGCGGGATCCACATGAATACCCTGACTGTCAATTACCTGACCTAGGAAATGTACTTTAGGAATCCAAAATTCGCATTTAGAGAATTTGGCATACAACTGCTCCTTCTTAAGCAACTCCAAGATTAACTTGAGATGCTCTTCATGCTCTTGCTTGCTCTTCGAGTATATCGATATCGCAATAATACAATCATGAAATTTATCCAAAATATGGTTGACACCGATTCATGAGATCCATAATACAACAGGTGTGTTAGTCAACTAATGGCTTACCTTGAAATTCATAAGTCCATATCGAGTTCTGAATGCAGGTTTTGATAATATCTTCTTCATGAACCCTTGTTGAAGTTGATTCGAACAAAATCATCAATCCTTAGAGCGGATAACGGTTCTTCACCGTCAGTTATTCAATTCTCTTTGGTAATCAATGCACATTATAGAATGTCCAGCCTTCTATTTGACAAACAAGACCGGAGCTCCCTAAGGTGAGGAACCGGGTCTTATGAAGCCTTTGTCAGAAAGTTCTTTTAGTTGATCCGATAATTCTTTCATCTCGAACGAAGCTAATCGATAAGGTGCTCGTGCCACAGGTGCAGCACTAGGTATCAAATCAATTTGGAATTCCACTTCGCGGGTTGGTGGAATACCCGTCAAGTCCTCGGGAAATAACTTAGGAAAGTCTTGAACTATTGGTACATCTTCAAGTCGTTTCTCCTTCGGCTTGTCTTCCGCCTTTTTCGTAGTAACATGTGCTAAAAAGATGGGACATCCCTTCAGCAAATACTTTTGTATTTTGGTGCACGAGATGATGTTTAATCATGACTCGTGTCCGTTGTTGCTTCCGTCACCATGAAAAGTTAAAATTTCATTTACGGATGGGGGGACCACGAACGGTTTCTCATCACATCTATTACGGCTATGATATTTAGCCTAACAGTCGTTATACCGATTGATAATGACGTCAAAACTACCCATCTCTAGGGCATTAAGTCGATGTTGAATGGGTAATTTAGCAAATTTAAAGTACAACCCTGTATAAGTGATTAACCAAAATTTATTCTACCGCAGCTAATCGACATCATACCATGGTTCTAATGTAGTCGGGATGATATAATCAAAGAACTAAATGCAGTAGTTACGAACTTCTATTCGGCACCAGTATAAAATAAAATTGAAGCATAACGGATGTTTAGGAGGAACGTACCCGTGACAACATTCAGAGTTTGGTTTTTGTACCTGGCAGTGCCCACAGCATAGGCTCTTGCTACAACATTACCATTCCCAGCCCGATTTCCCTAATTCCTGTTCTTTAACTTTGGGCAATCACTCCTGAAATGACCCTGAGCTCCACACTCAAAGTAAGTGAGAACTCTTTGATTTTCCCCTTGGGCTCTCTGGTTGTTGTTGGCAGCAGCAGGCTGGCTTCCCCCCGGGCAATCACTCCTATAGTTCCCTTGATTCGCACATTCATGGCATGTGAGGGTTCTTTGATTATTAGTAGCAGTGGGACTCCGACAGTCTTGGCTCAAATGACCGACCCTCTTGCATTTTGCGCACTTTGCAGTGCACGGGCCATTGTGGTGGAACTTGCACTTGTTGCATAATGGTAGAGTCCCATCATACTCCTTCTCACTAGACCCAACAGAATAAGCCCTTGCCATATTTTGCTTCTTGGGGGTTGTTGTTGAGTTTGGTTGTTATCATCAAACTTTCTTTTGTTTTTATCTTGACGTTCAGCAATAGTACAGATCTTTTGATCCATCAGTTCAGTTGCAAACTCAATTACATCCTGCATTGTCTTGGGCTTTGATGTCATCACACTGCCATGGATCATGTCGGACAGACCACCGACATACTTTTCCACCTCGTCAGACTCTTCGAGAAACATCCTCCCACATATCAATGCTAGTTCTTGAAAACGTTCATTGTAACTCAGCACATCAGTACCTTTAACCTTCAAGTTCCACAATTCAATTTCTAGCTTTTTAATCTCGCCTCTCGGCAGTATTTATCAGTCATCATATTTTTTAAAGTTTTCCATGGCATTGCATATGCAACATCATGTCTGACAGTCCTAACGTGGGAGTTTCACCATGTCAAGGCATTTACTTGAAGAGTACAAGTTGCAAACTTGATCTGACATGCGACAGTGCAGTTGCTTATATGGAAAACAAATTCCATCTTTTTGAACCACTGCGTAAGTCTGACAACTCCTTCAGTACCCTTGAAATTCAGGGATTGGCATTTTAGAAAGTCAGTGTAGGTGCACTTACGAGCAACAGGCATTCGCCTTCTTCCGTCACTCCCTGAATCATGGCTGTCATCGCCATTCCTGCTTCTGTCTGCGTCCCGTTCTGCCAATGCATCAGCAACGCCCTGGGCTATTAGTGCCTTAATTTGAGCATCGGTCAAAGGGGTGGTGGTTGCGGTGGTTCTCTTTGGCGGCATTTTCTGCAAAATCATAAGAAAATATAATACACGTTAGATTTCATACAATCATAAACGTGACATGACATATGCATAATAAGGAAAAGGAGATCACAACACACAGTGAAATATACAACTGAAGTGAAATCAACAATGATGTAAGTAAATCGACATTCATTCATAATAAATTCGATACAGATATGATAGATCTTGGTCACAAATGACCAGTACATGAGATACAAAATGAAAAATACATGTTAGTGCAAATATTACGGTATTTAATCTACACAGTCTCGTTTGTTTTGTTGATGACAAACATGTAACTTGTAATACATAACGTAAATTGCACAAGTTACTCGTAATCATATTTTGTCTCAAGATACATCAACATCTCTTGACGTTTCGATTCCTCGCATGTTACAACACAAGTTCGTACATGTTTGTTATGTTGCATTATGATCAAACCTCATTTCACATTTTGAATTTATAAGTATTTTTATATAAACATTTTAGCAAGTATACAACAGTTAACTTGCATACTTTATTTTTGTAAAATATACAAGGTTAACTAAAGAAAAAGAAAATAGAAAATAATTTCTACAAAAGATTACAAAATCTCTCAAAGATTACAAAAGATTTTTTTGGTCGGATGAACAGTAGCCGGTTCCATTGGAGCGTTGCTGGTTCCCTTTGATTTACAAGCCGGTTTCATTGCTACAATGTCGCCGGTTCTATTCAGCTTTTTTATATAAATAGAGGAGCCTTTTCAATCTGTTTTTTTATCATTTTTAACACACCTTTTCCACCATTTTTCACACATCTAGATCTGTAGGAATGCATCCATAAAACCCCATGATCATAATACATCTAACTCTCATTCTTGTTGTAAGCATACACCCGAAATGATTCACCAAATCAAGCATCAAGATCTTGCCATATACATCCACCAAAGCAAGAGTTCTTTTCATTTTCATCCAACACAAAGAACATAGATATGTAGATCTACAAGATTAGATCTACAAGATTAGATTTACAAGATTGAAAGATCTCATCATCATCTTCATCCTTTTGAAGGCTTCCCATCAATGGAAGTTCATTTAGATTATCATTCATTCATTACATTCATCAATCAAACTCTTTGTAATATGTAGAGGTTATATAGGCTATTTCTAGCGGGTTAGAATATGGTATTCATTGTTTTGTTAAAAGGGTTGTTAGGTTGGTTCTACCTTGATTTAGAACCCGGTATTTAGCTTTGTACCGGATAAAATGTAAGCGACGATGCGTTGGTTCTACCGGTGTTAGGACTCAGTATTTAGCTTTGTACCGGATAAATTGTAAGCGACGTTGTGTAAGGTTTTCTCTGTTGAGAATGGAGCTTGTTGATCTAGTGAAGTAACTCTCGAGTTGGGTACTTGAGGAGTGGAGTAGGGTGGAGAGGATCTTCGTGACTAAACCACTCTAAATCATCGTGTTTGGTTTGCTTTCTCTTTTACATATTGTCATCTTTTTACTTTATAATTATGTTTGTGTTGTAGCTTGATGATTATGATTGTGTTGTGACTACATGTTTATTCTATGGTTCACATTGTTCATATAGTCATAGACTATTTTTGGTACCTTTCATATTAAGTTACGATTGTCCAGGTATTTGATGTAATAGTTTTAAGATTTTAATTGGAAGCGTATTCACCCCCCTCTACGTTTTCAACAATACAGTTCTAAGGCAATGCTAGTTGGGGGTGGCCCATAATACATAGCATGCCATACAAGATAGCTAGATGATAAACAAAAGATCCCTACAGCCTATTAGCTGGGAATAACCCATAAAAACTTATAAGGATATATAGGATAGCTAAGACATGACAGAAATGTAAATCCAGGTACTACTACCAGTGTCCTCTAAAGTATCAACGCGTGCTCCAGCCTCCAGTGCCTGAGTACGCATAATATGTTTGGTCGCACGATCATCAGCGTCCTGACGTTGCCACTCGTGGTGATACGCCAGAGTCTCTAAAACTGCAATACGTGCCTCTAAAGCCCTGTTGTAAGCCTTAGACCTAGCCAAGGCCTGACAGGTCTCACTACTCTCTTGCTCGTAAGCAAGCCTGTCTCTCCTTAATACCTTAATCTCAGCTCTCACAGTAGCACGATCCTCCTAGGTATCCTGATGTCGTGAATGAAACTCCTTGCTCTGTCTCCTGCGAACATCCGCCTGGTAACTGACTCTTAAGTTGACCATCTCTATGGCAGCCATAGTCCTCCTCTCAAAAGCTCGGACACTGGCCTCTATAGTGTCCACAAAGCTATAGTCAACTCTACGGGCCACAGAAGACCCTGGCTGTCTAGCAGCAGCAGTAGCAGAACTCTCCCCAAACCTCAAGCCTAGGTGTGGGAGCAGTAAGTAGTAGTCTCTTCCGAGGCAGCATATCAGCCTTAGGGTTATCAGCTTTGCGGCTAGTAGATGGTGCTGGTAATGGTGGTAATGGTGTAGGTGATGGTAGTGGGTGATGGGTGGGTGGTGATGCGGCTCTCATTATGGCTGCTCTATAACCTAGTGGTGCTTGAGCATAGGTAGGATTGGTGGGTGGTGGTGGTATCTAGGGAAGTGGTGATGATAATGGAGTGAGTGGAGATGGTGGTGGGGTAGGTAAGGCAAGAAGTCTAGCAACCTCTGCCTCAGGAGGAAACGGCTCTGTCTCCTTAGTGGAGGGGACAAGATCAATAGCTGAAGAAGCAACAACAGTAGAGTCGGCAGGAGCTAGGTGATCCTCTTCCTCCTCCTCAGCATCATCATCATCATCGTCATCATCGGATGACTCATCATCATCGTCTCCTTTATTGGCAGGATAATCGGTAGGATTTTCCTCTGGATCCTCCTCATCCTCCTCCGGATCAGTCAGCAATGTAGCCCGGTGATAGGGCTATCGGTGAGGCATCAGCGGGTAGAGGCTGATCCTCTATAGGGATCTCATCATCAGATGAAGCAAGGTACTCTAGGTAGACATGCTCTGGAACGTATACCGGTACATGATGCTCTAACTCCATAGGGTCAAGCACATAAGCAGGTGATGGTGGTGCCTGCTCCAATGCCTGTCGGGCAGCCTCCTCGTAAGGATCCTCAATCGGGATACTCCATGATCGTGCCTCAGAGGAAATGGAAGTATAGGTAACTGCAGACGATGCATTGTCCGATGACATGACTAATCTGTAACAATAATATAAACTTATATAAGTATATTATATAAAACCAGTAGTAATATACGTAGTATAATATAAACTTTTGCAAACAAATAGAGTATGTATGTTCCGTGAAAAACTTTTGTATGATGCAATGTTTGAAAATGGTTATAGTCCAAGTAAAAACATTTGACTTGGTTCTCTATAACCTGGCTCTGATACCAATCTGTAACACCCCTAAATAGGGTCGCGGCGGAATAAGTGTCAAGGAGCGTTACTTCATAGATCAATAGCACAAGATATGAGAACGACCTCTAAATGAGTCGTTTGAAAAACTGATACATTAGAATAACTTAAATTATTTGTTACAAAAGCACAACGGCTTAATATGTTCACTTGTAAAGGTAAAGATTTTAAAACATAACAAATATCCCCAAAATGTAATGCTTCTAAATCTTTATCCAATGACATCCAAAATAACGACCACTAATGTATCCTTGTCTTGTACCTTACTGACCTGAGAAAAACAAGCTTTAAAACGTCAACATAAAGTTGATGAATTCACAGGTTTAAGTAATGTATAAAGTAGGACCACAAGATTTTCAAGTGTATGATAAGTAACGAATACAATATCACAAAAGTAATTATGATTCCCTAAGCTCATGACACTGAAGCTACAACATATATGTGTATGCAAATTAATGCAAATAATGCACGTGTAGATGTTCAACCCGCAACATCCAAATTGTTTCGACATGGTATACATTCCTCGTTTTGGTACCTCCGAAACTAGTGAGCGCTACTCACTCGAATGGGGATGTCAATCCCAAATAGATCTATTCATAACATTCGCACTTACAATCCAGTAATTAACAGTTCATGATTCATGGGCATAGTGGGTTATAGCTACTTAGGCAAACTCGTAATTTTGTTTAAAGTGTACTTGCGTCCAAATGTAAAACAATGCATGTTTCTCACCCCAAAGTTATAAATCATTGTAATTGTATAAAAGCGGGGCTATGAACTCGCCTCAGTGAATGTACTTGATATATAAATCAAATATGAAAATCGTCACGTATAGTCCGAATGCAACTTAATTAAATATAGGTCGTATGAGTACAATGTACTTTGAATAACTAACACAACATATAATTCTATATAGTTACATCACCACCTAAACGCGTTTGTTTAATTTATTAAATTAAACAATATAAATTTGTACTTTGAAAAATAAATGTCTATGTACTTGTATTTGTAAAAATAGTATACTTGTTCAATAATTTATTATTTGCTAAAAAAAATACTTGATTTATTATTTATATAATTACATTATATAAGTAATTTAATGGTTTGAAAAATAATATTTATAAAGTTAAATACATGTATAAATTTTATATAAGTGATACCACATTGTTTTGTAAAGTTTTTATTAAAAACGAACCAACACTATTCATGTCAGGAAATAGTGCACAAGTTTAAAAATAGTGCATAAGGTTTTTTTATAAACCTTATATCTTTTTCATTTTAACTCCTTTTTATACGTTATTTATGCCCACGGTTTCGTATTAAAAAAATCTATAAAAATAATATATTTATAACATTTTAGCTACTGATGAACAGTAACTTTTACTGTTTCTTTAAATTTATAAACTACTTTTATATAATTAAGTATTGTAAGTAAAAATCATAACTCATTCGTTTTAATCTCGTTTTTAGTGTTCTTTATCTCCACGTCTTCGTAATTAAAAGTTATATTCAAGTAAAAATATTTTCCAAAAACTTTCTGTTATGAACAGTAACTTGTTTTTATAAAAGTGATTTTATAAAAACACTTTTATATATTTAATTATCGTAAACATGTAAATAGCATAACTTCTTCGTTATAGCTCGGTTTTTCGAGTTCTTTATATGCTTACAATCCTCATAATATGTAGTATTTTAATAGAATATTAAATAAATATTATTTTTGTCGAAATAAAACAGAACGTTTTAGACTTTTTATTTAAAAGTTTATAAAATTGTTTTTATAAGTTTTTAACTTAATTAATTTGCTACAAGTCCTCTACAATACTTTATACCACAAGTCTTATATATTTTGAGTCCTCTAGATTGTGTCCATAATGATTGTCCAAAAAAATGTCCATCATGTTTATTTATTTACATACACTTTATAAATAAATAATTAACCATAACTTTACAAATAATTATATAAATTATCCATTATGTGGAAATCGGAGAGGGGGGGGGGGGGTGAATACGTTTCCATTTAAAACATTAAATAAAAACATTGCATCAATATCTTCCGGCGGTCCCTTAAATATATGTGGGCCACCTAGTACATCAGGGGGGCGCCTGATTTATAGGACCGCCTCCAGAAGAGGTTTTCAGACTAAATCTTTTGTATCAAATCACCAATCAAGTTTGACGCAATATGAGAAGTGTCGATAATAGATTTACAACAGCTACTGCATATTCTACTAATATATCCATACTCACAATGTATACTACAAAGAGCTACACAACCATGACTAACACAACATACACAATAATTCACACAATCATAAGTGCAATGCAAGTGTAAAGGTAAGGCGATAAATGTAGAGACATACTTAAAGAGAAAGGTAAAAGAAAATGCAAACTAGACACGGTGATTTATAATGGTTCAATCACGAAGCTCCTCTTCGCCGTACTCTACTCCCCAAGTATCCAACTCGAGAGTTACTTCACTAATTAACAAGCTCCCTTTCGGCAGAGAAAACCTTATAACGTTGCTTACATTATTTTCCGACACTAAGCTAGATATTGAGTCCTTCTTCGGGTACAACCAAACCCGTTATGTTTTGTGGCCAAAATAACAAACCTTGTATTTTATGGCCTAAACACATAAACCTTGTCACTTACATTATTTTCTGACACTAAGCTAGATGTCGAGTCCTAATCTTAGCTAGAACCAATCTACCACTTCACAAATGTATTTTGTGGCCTAAAATACTAAACAACACACAATCAACCCATCCAAATATATACATCATTTGGATCTACACACTACTAAAGATTGGAAGACATGGACTCGATCTATATGGACTAACTAGACTTCATAACTTCGGATCTTGAAGATGACCGAAGTTCTTCTCTTGCACTTGAGGAAAGGAGGAAAGGATAGAAGATTTGATCACATTTAAACAAGATTAACCAAGTTGAATGATCAAAGATTTAGAGAGATTTAGTGAGATTTAGAGAGAGAAAGAACTGAAAGAGGTTATGAAAATAGTTGGAGGTGACACCACTATTTTATAGAGCTAAAAAACTGCCTGTCACGGAAACGGCGTCCAAGAATAATATAAAAGGGGCCGCCAATTACTTAATGGGGGCCGCACCGAATTAGGGACCACCCCCCCCCCCGACAGACGCTCATGTTTTGGTCCCTTTTGGATGAGAAACTTGTTGGTGAAAGTGTCACTTTTTTAGGGGGATATGGACCGATTTTGAAATTCAAAAAGAATTACCAAATAAAAAATATTTCTTTATAATTCAAAAATATTTGTCTAAATAATTTTTTGAGAGAATATTTTGTTGATTTTTAAAAATATAATGTTTAAGACAAAACTTATTTCTTTGATCAATCCTCACAAGTTTAATATTGTTTGTACATACATTTATCGATTTACAATGTGTAATCCAATGTCCGGTCTTGATGCATACTTGAGACATCGAGAGATGTTGATACATGTATGCATTGATGATTTGTGATTACAAGTAACTTGCACACTTTACGTTACATATTGCAAGTTACATGTTTGTCATCATCAAAACAGAAAGAGATCGTATAGATTAAATATTGTAATATTTGCACTAACAATCTCCCCTTTTGTGATGATGACAATATATGTAAACTATAACACATAGTAAAGTTTAAAAGTTACTCGTTTACACTCCCTTCTCCCCATTTCATCAAAGCAAAAAGGAATAATGTGTATTATGGTTAAAGCATAAAGGTTGGATGTTTGATAAAAAGATATGAGAAGAGGGTACGTGCTCCGAATATATAGGTTTGAATTATGAGGAGAAGATATGATAAATAAAGGTGAAGGTGATTGTGTGTTCCTTGGATAGTTTAGAAAAGGTCATGAGAGATGAGAAGTAGGCAAGAGAAGAAGGTATGTACTTTGAGTGTATAGGATGAAGGAATGAGGAAAATGTAGATGTTCCAAGTATATTGGTTGGCAGAATGAGAAGACAGCATGAGAAATAAGGTTGAGGTGGTTTTGTGTTTCTTGGATAATTTAGATGAGGTTATGAGAAATGAGAAGAAGGCTTAAAAAGAAGGTAGGTACTTCAAGTATATAAGTTGAAGGTATGAGAAGAGGACCTTAAGGTTGAGGGTGAATTTGAAGTGGAGGAGGTGAAGTATTTGGAGTACGAATGAACCCATTATCATATTTGACAATCCCCAATCTATCTTTCCTATAAAGGGGTGCCTGCATCTCCTAGTGGAAGGCTTCTTTCAATCACGGTTTAAACCAATCCTACTATTTACCACATATCTCCTAGCTCCCCCTTGCTCATTGCGTCCCCATGATAATATCATTCCTTGTATATTGACTCTAACAGATCCATGGATCAAATAAATTACCATCGATGCTCAAGAAGTTCGATGCAATTTAAATGAGTAGAGCGCTTGCAAGTGCTCCCCCTTGGTGTATGCTCCCCCTTGTTTGGGGAACCAAGGAATCAAGATATTGTTGTGCTACAAAACAAAGTTAGTAGACAAGTGCACATATACATATAGCAAAACATTAGCGGGGAACTAGACATGCACTTTTAGGTTTTATTATTCTAAAGTATGACACTTTGAAAGAGAAGTAGAAACTAGACATAAGTAATCATTATTTTAAAAACAACCTAAATGATGAAATAAAAAGAATCGAGACGTATGTTTACGGAGAAAGATTAGACCGACTTTTAATAAACGAGAATGGGATTCGTTTATTGATTGACACAAAAATATTATGAGAATGACCTTTTAAAAGTAGACGAAATGGACCTTAATATCTTTGAAATAATATGTCAATTATATATATATATATATTTATATAGATATATATATATAATTTATATATATATTATATATATAAAGAATTAAAAAGAAAAATAAGACGAGGATGGGAGACGATGTGCCTTGATGTGAATGAAAATGATTCCATAGAGCCAAAAAGTGGGAAAGGATGAGCGATACTAAGAAGGTATGTGTTGCGACGAGGTTGACAGAAAAAGATTGAATATTTCATTTGCACTATCAAGGACAAAGGTGGGATGATTTGGAATTTAAGGTTTGTTGGTGTTTTGTTGGTTGAAATGTTGAGGAAACAAAGTGGGATGGTGAAATGAGGTGGTAGTTCTTTCATGGGTGGATAAATAATGAGGAGATCACCAATGTGGTGACTTCAATAACATTGGAAGATTTATATCTTCTTTATGTTCTTCACTTTTTAGAAAGTGGAAAGTTTAACGAATGAGTGACATTTGCATTTTGCAAATTACTTAAATATTTCAGATGAAATAATTAAGTTGTCAAGGGATATAGGAGGAATTCTAATAGTAACAAGACTATTAGAAGAGAGAAGAAACGTTTAGAAGTGAGAAGAAACGTTAGAGATGAGGAGACTTATTAGAAGTGAAACGACTACTAGAAGAGAGAAGAAACGTTTAGGAGTGAGAAGAATCGTCTATGAATTTGAGACAAGACGTATGCGAGATGTGAGGACCAAGGTTTGTATGTGAAGGGATTTATTGTCAAGTGATGGATTGTAAATCTATCAAATATAAGGAATGTGTTTGATAATGAGACGCATTTCATTATGAAATTCACTTGACTCTTGAAAACATAAGCAACGATGTTTATGAGTGTTAGGATATGAGGATGACCCATTGATCTATAGAGAGATATTGGGTATAGGTTTGGGTGTAGAGTAGATGTCAGCTCGTAGCAGAAGAGAGGAAATGTTTGGTAATGGATTAATAAAAGAATGAGCGGTATTACAAGCTTGCTGCCGGCGGTCCCAGATATATCTGGGGGCCGCCAGAATAGATCTAGGGGCCGCCGGACCGCCAACAGGAGGGATGTTTGGAGAAATTGATGAATTTTTTTTGAAAAGAGTGACATTTTAATTTGCATTTCGCTAATTAAAAATACTTAAAGTACTTCGGATGAAGTAGTTAAGTTGTCACGACATGGAATGGAACACGGACTAGAATCGAAACTAGAAGAAAAGAAGAGAACGATTTATGGAATGTGTTCCATCATTCCTAAACCTTGACGAAGATAATTTAACGACTCACGCTTGAGGGGTAAAGAAAGATTGTCGGCGATGTTATCTTCAGACACAACCTTTTCGATGGAGATGTTTCCTTTTGGACATTGTCCCGAAGGAAATGGTGACGTATCTTCGGTGTGTTTCGTACGCGAAAATAATAATAATAATAATAATAATAATAATAATAATAATAATAATAATAATAAAGAAAACAAACGAAGATAGAGACGACGAGCTTGACAATGTCAAGATGGATGGTGGTCTTCTCGAGTATTGTGAATGTTCATAAAACAATCATATGACGAGGTATAAGGTTATCTTAAAGGTGGTAGCGGAAATAGTAAAGGAAAGAGATTAGCCATCTCTATGGTTGTAGAGGCGTGGTTGAGTGAGAAGGAAGAGGTGTGATCGAAAGATAAAGAGTGTTTTCATCAAAGAGAAAGAATGTTTTCTTTTTCTTCGAAGAGAAATAATGTTTTTGTCGAAGAGAAAGAATGTTTCGTAGAAGAGAAATAATGTTTTCGTAAAAAAGAAAGAATGTTTTCGTCAAAGAGAAAGAATGTTTCGTCGAAGAGATAGAGTGTTTTCGTCGAAGAGAAAGAATATTTCGTCGAAGAGAAA
>BQNB010010149.1:10158-35259 GCA_026074375.1 Tanacetum coccineum
AGTGGAGGTGGATTGGTTGTTCTTAGGGGTAGATCCTCCAAGGTGTCAAATATTGGGTGTGGTGATGTAATTGGTGTTAAAAAGATGCGCTTGAGGGGCTCTATGTTGGTGGCTTGTGGTGGTATTTGTTTGTATGGTTGAGTTGGTGCTGGTGATCAGGGGTGGAGCTATAAGTGTAGTAGTGGGGGCGCTGCACCCAACGAAACTCCCGCCGATACCCAAAATGTATAGGAAAACAATTTAATATTGTAGCAAAAAGGATGAGTGCCCTCAGGCAAATACTCAAAGTGCCCTCGACATTTTTAAAAGTTATCAACAACCAGATTGATCTTAAATGTGAATCCATTTTTCGATTATTTACGTCGAAAAAAATGGAGTTAAAAAGGTAAAAGAGAAGTGATGAAGTGATTTGTGGTGGAGTTATAGAAAGTAGGGCCAGCCATCATGTGGTGTTTTTAGAATCGGTAATTATTTACATAATAAATAAAATATAATATTTCGCATCCTTTTGTTTATCTTATTATCGTTTTTACCTTTAGATGGCAATACGATAGAACTTGTTTCCAAAATTACAATACAACTTTTTCAAAACTTATGATGTGCATGTGGATAATATTTGGATGCCATGTTAAATTGTTAATACTTAACACTGTTAGTTTACAATTTTAAAATTTTAATATACAATTTGTATACATGTAAAAATTGAGCACAAACAACTCATATTAACACTGATACTTTGCAAACGAGGTGTTTTTAATTGTTAAATTAAACCCAACTCGATTTTTTATGGGAGCATATTAGGAGGGTAAAATATTTTTTGCCTCCCACTATCGAATTTTCTGGCTCCGTCACTACTGGTGGTGGTGTGACCTTCGGAGTGTTAAGTGGTTCGATTGGAGAACTGGCTTGTGGAGCTAAGGGTGTTCTAGGTGGTGATTCTAGAGGAGTAGACGGAGGGGCGACATTATAGTCACTTGGTGGTGAAAAGTTTCCAAGAGGAAATGATTCATTTGATGAAGTAAGGTTGATTAAACAACAAGGTCTTACACTTATTCTCGTCGTTCTTCTTGAGGTTTTGTTTTAAAAGGTTTCACTAGGAGTTTTTGGCATTTTGGGGATCAAACGGGCTTGATAAGTACATATTTTTAGGAGGTTGATGGTGATTATGCAAGCATAAAGATTCTCTATTTATAGATAAAAGCCATGCAAAATATTGAATGATAATACTATTAAAAGTGGTAAAAATCTAATCATTAGATGTGATTTAAATGGGGGTATTTCTATTTTTGCCCCATGGGAAAAAAGTGTTGGTGACAAATGCCTCAGAATTTTTCCATTTCCTCAAATGCTCTAGGGCGACGAAGGCGATCGGGGCGACTTATTAAAAAATTAATAAATGTACTTCCAAAGTACACTATGTGTGAGTATACTTTAATAGGTATGTTTTTTATTATCTTGGGCGACCCCGTATTAATACTCGAAACCTTTCAAAGACTAATCGGGAGGACTTCTATGTGATTGACCCTTGTCTTTGATTTGACTACTATGTCATCCACATAATCTATACATCATCTTATGGGCGACTTCCATGTTAATAAAACCCCTGACACTCATAACCCTCACATTTTCCATCACCATTTTCACAATATTCATCTCTTCTTCACCTTCAAACCCAATTCAAACTCAAACTAAAAAATCAATGGCATCAAAAAGCTTCATATTGTGGTTACATGGTTTAGGTGATTCAGGTCCAGCCAATGAACCCATCAAATCCATCTTCACATCTCCTCAATTTAAAAACACTCGTTGGTCTTTTCCTTCTTCTCCAAACCAACCTGTTACTTGTAATTATAAGTCCCCCCTATATTTGTTAAAACCCACTACCACCAACACCATTGCTCCACCACCATCATCTCCAATCCACACCCATCATCACCACCACCGCGCCACCACCATCATCTTCAACCCCACTAAATTTCCTTTGTCTTCAACCAACAACCACAACCGCACCACCACCATCATATTCAATCCATCACCACCACCGTCGGGCCACTGTGCCACCATCATCATTTGCAAACCACTAAATTGTTCTCGTCTTCAACCCACAACTATCACCACCACCACCATCGTCTTCTAACCATAACCACAACCACCGTCTTTAACCAACAACCACGACCAACGTACCACCGTCGTCATCTTTAACCCATCACCACCCCGCACCCCCATGAATAAAGTGAAGATTATAGGGAGTGTTTGGATGGATTGGGTTTGGGTTTTGTTAAGCGTGAAGAACTGAGTTGAGACGATGTCGTTTTGGGTTAGGGTTGATAAAAGTGGGTGAGATGATGGGGGTAAATGGGAGGGGAAGGATAAAGAGGACTGATAAGGCTAAAAATGATGGGAGTGTGCGTTGACTATTTGGGTTGACTGGGATAAGATGACATGAAGGTTGAGAGGGTGTGGTGGTGGTGGTGATGACACGGTGGTGTGGGGCAAAAGTCAAAAAAGTGAAGTCGCCCTACGGGGTCGCCCCAAGGTAATAAAAAACATACCTATTAAAGTACACTTATTTGGAAGTACATTTATTAATTTTTTTTAATAAGTCGTCCCGGTCGCCTTGATTGCCTGGGGCATTTGAGGAAATGGAAAAATTATGTGCCATTTGTCACCAACACCTTTTACCCCATGGGGCAAAAATAGAAATAGCCCATTTAAATGCATATCTTAGTGACAAAGTGAAACTCTAAGGGCCCGTTTGGTTCGGGCGGAATCTTAAGGATTCTGATGGATGGAATTGGAATCTAATTCTATTTCATAACGTGTTTGGTTGGCAGATTCAAAGAATTCGAAATCTGAATTACATTCCTTAATGTGTATTTGGTCGGCAAACGGAATGGAATGAAATTCCTTCAAATCTCATATACACGGGATTCAACATTCCATGACAAAATGAGAGGATTGTTTACAATTCCATGGAATTCATATTATTCTTATCATTGTTGCTCTTATTATTATATTATTATTATTATTGTTATTATTATTTTATGTTTAATAATTATTATTTATATAAAAGTAAATATAATTTAAATTTTATAGCTTACTTTTTATTTTGTACCTTAATAAAGCTATAAAATTATATTTTATATAAATAAAATGTTTATTAAAATAATATTAAATATAATAGTTTATATAAAAATACTATATATAATATTATTTAAAACATACAATTACATTTTATATAAAAAGACTATTCATTTAATATATTAGTTTATATAATATTATTTAAAAATTTATTATTATTATTTTTATAAGTAATTTATTTATTTAATAATATTTAATTTATTAATTTTAAACTAAAATTAAAATTTTAATATAATTTATTTTTTCTCATTTTATTTTCTTCCAATCAAATATGCGCCGTTTTGCAAATTCCAATTCTTACAGATTCCAAATCATAATGATTCTAATTTCTAACATTTCATTCCTTTACATTTCAATTCCTTAAATTAAATAGATTCTAATTCAATCAAAAACATTCTGCGAACCAAACGGGCCCTAAAGATTTTATGCATATATTAGGTGATTATTAGTGAATTTTAATTTTGTTGTTAAATATATTGGGAAAAAAAAGGAAAAAATGCAAGTCTTTACCATGCTTAAAAAGTCGTATGAGAGAGTATAATGAAGTGGGAAAAAAAATATAAATCACTAAGGACCTTTATTACCCGAAAAAGTAAAGTATCAATTTAGTAGGTGTGAAATTTATTACACGCAAAGGTAAAAAAACAAGCAGAGTCCCAGACATGCATTTCATTTCATACAGTAGTGTTTAATTTCCTCTTCCACAACCTTTAAAATTATAGGGTTTCACATTCCTCAAACCTTAATTATGGAGGATGTCAGTGACGCCGTTACCATCAATGTAAGGTTTTCTGACGGCAAGAAGTTAGCGGTGCATGTTAGCCTTAGGTGGACTGTTGAAATGTTAAAGTGTTTGTTAGCAGACAAATGTGAGATTGATGTTGATCAGCAGCGCTTGATTTATAATGGAAGGTTTTTGAAAGATGATCATACTCTTATCACCTACGGTATATTCACTTTTATAAATGTTTTTACATTTCTCTCTTAACTAACATTCGGATATATGAGATGAGAAAGTGAAGTCAAATGTTGTTGTGGGTTAGGTGTTAACCATTTGGTGGAAGACTACATCTTCGGTTTAATGTTTTCATATGTAGTTTCACTTTCCAACGTACTTTTTAGTGAATAGTCAGACTTTATCAGATATCACCGACTCAAATGTTGTTTTCAGCGCTCGAGGACTTTACTCGCTGATACTCCACAGTGACGTAAAGTGTATCTTAACTTAGGCTATCTTATGTTTAAATACTTTCCGAGAGAATTGGGCAAACTTTTGGCCAACAATATGTTAGCATGAAATGTGTATTGGATGATAATATTTTTTCTACACGCTATGTTTTTTTAATGTTACTTGGTTACTTGTCGGTTTCAACCTAAAGCTTGAAAAAGAGTTCATCTAAGTGAAATTTCTTTTGAAGACAGTGTTACACAATTGTTGTATAAGCAACACAATAATTGAATACCCCCATATTAAGGAAGTCGTTAGTTTTTTTGACGATAAAGTAAGGCAAATAGGTAATATTAAATTGTAACTTGTACTCAATCAAAATTGCGAATGTTGCAATTAACATGGGGCATTCTAAACAGGAAATTATTATGCGATGTAGGAGAATAGTTTAGTCTTATTTAGTAATAAGCGTCACTGCTAGCATAACTTGTGAAGACTGTACTGAATCCTTAATTTATGCTCAAGTCGTTTACATTGCGTGCTTTAATCTTCATATCGTTTACAATCGGCATTAAGTCCTGTGTTCATAGAAATAGCGTAGTCCAAATGCCATTCACTGTTAATGCGATTCTTATTAATCAAGTATTTACGGTGATACATCAATATATATACTTTATGAGCTATTTTGGTCCTTTAGACCAAAAAATGAACAAAAATAAATGTAATATATATGGACAACGGGTACTCTGCATCGGGAAACCTTGTGTGAGGTTGAAAGAATAAATTTGAATCTTTGATGGACAGGGAAAAGGTTACCTGAATGTAAACAAATCTAGTTGTTTAAATTATTAGTTTTCGTGCAAACTTGGATTCCATATATATTCCTAAAAGGTTGCCACTGATTTTCTTGCGTTCCCCCATTTCAGAAGGCCGTTTAACTTCTTTCCAATTAGACATTGCATCTGTGGGAGATCTTTTTTTCATCATTTACGTTTGTGATTTACAGGTTTGGAGTCAGGGAACACTGTTCACTTGATCCGTGGTTCTGTGCCTGCTGCATCTAATGACCCAGAAAACAAAACCACTGCCAGCTCTCCAACTACTATCCCGCCTGTTGTTTCAATTGAAGAGAGAACAATGAGTGGAGTTGCTAGTTCATTATTTACTACACTTGATTTGAATGGTGTAGGAGATAATGGTGGGATGCTTCGTGATCAACTTCCAGACTTTGACCAAATACTGCAGCAGTTGACTCAGGACCCTAACATGATGATGACTAATCCTGGTGAAACACTGACGCAATCTCTTCCTAATACCAATCCGCTTCTCAACCTTCGAATGCTGGTGGTGGTGGTAAGCTTTTATTACCTTAAATCATTTTCATCTTTATGGCACTTACCCTTTTCTAGAGGTGGCAAAATGGGCAGTTTAGGTAACGGGTCAGCACAGGGTAGTTTTTTAATGGATCGGGCCAGGTTGAGCCGACTCAGCAAACACCTTGATTTTTGTGACAACTCATTTATTGAATAAATAAAACTATTTTAACACCATGATAATCTGATCTCTGAAATAAAACACTTTAGGAAATATTAAGCATTTTGTGCCTATTTTGGGTGACTATTGACTCGTTGGACTCGTTAAAATCCTTTTGTATTTGAACCAGTTTATTGAAATTATACCCAATTGACCTTTTAGAGAGAAAGTATAGAATCGTCTGTTTTGTAACCCTTTGGTCAGTTAGAGGCTAACAACAACATACCCAATCCCGCCGGAGCGAGATATGGGGGAGGTGAAATGTAGACAGATCCTACCCCTACCTCCAGGATAAACCCGAAAGTAAAGAGATGGCTTCCAGGGCGACCTCCGGCCAGTGTACGTGTGCATATGTGTGTTGCTCAAGGAAAAAGAACGAGAGAAAGTGCACAAACAAGGACAAGGAATCAACGCAAACATAAGACGGAAAACAAGCTTACAAGCAATAAACATCATAAGCACCAGAGGAAAAAGAACATACAAACATACTAGCATAGGCCACAAGAGAAGCACATAGAAAGACAAGAGTAAGCGCATAATGTGGGACAAGAGCAAAAACATAAATATAAGGGCAAACAAGCAAGAACGCAAGCAAACAAGCATACAAGCAAAAAAACATCATAAAAACAAGAGGAATAAGAACATACAAACAAAGGAGCAAAAGCCACAAGAGAAAGACATACAAAGACAAGAGGAAGCGCATAAGGGGACCAAAGCAAAAACAAAAACATAAGAGCAAACAAGCCAAATGGCCTGTTAGAGGCCAAGTATAACCCAAATGGCCTGTTAACTTTTCTTCTGCTTTCCGAGATAGTGGACTAGACTAAACGATTTTATTTGAACACCTATGTGATTCTTTTTAAAAGAAGTTCATATATGAATCAATGAACTGAATGAAGTATATATATTTTGCAGCTGGAGCTAACAGAACGAATGCTGCTGCAACACATCCTGCAGGGACGGATAGGTCTGCGCCACCTGTTGAGTTTGGTTTTACTAGTGATCCCAATTCAATGACTGGCCTTATGCAAAATCCTGACTTGATAAGTCAAGGGACACTCACACCTGTGACCAGAGAGGTTTGTAAGCTGACAACACTATATATATCTATCTGCATGCGATACACTAGTTCCATTGAGGAAATACACAAGGCTCGTTATGGGCACCTCATTATGATTATCTACGAGCCGTTTGCTGACAAATGGAATTTATTGTTGTGCACCCTTGAAAGTTTTTACATGGCATGTAAATATGTAATCTAATGTATGTACAACATAAATGAAAAGGAAAAATCTATTGTTTGCACTGAAGCGGGATATTGTTAGATTGGCATATTGAATTTGATTGTTAGAAATATATTACACATGGAAATATAACCAATGTCACCTGGAATTATATACGGATCTCGTGTGCGATTCAAGACTTAAGTTAGACTATTAGAATGTTAATTGTTGTACATAGACGTTTGAACTTTGAACTAGTTACAAAGGTTGATATAATTATAAAGTGATATCTGGCCACTAAGATGGCAGTATGTGTTAGAGATCAAGATCATAAGCCTTCCATGTTTTAGCCTTTTTTATAAAGTCAGTATAATTTGTATTTACAGCTTATGTTTATAGCAGACTTAGGATAGGTTTAAATATGATGTCTGCAGTAGTTTGTATTGGGTCATATAAGTCGGCCCATATATGACAGTTTATATAGTTAAACGGTTATTAGGTTTAGATAGTTATGTTACAGTTACAAATAAAGGGTGTGTCGTTTGATGAATAGACACAACAGTTCTTCACACCGTTTCATACCCTATAAATAGATAGGATCCTGTACATTGTAATTCATTTCAAATACTATTATAAAAGTTCTGTATAAATCTATTCCTCAAGCAGTTGTTATTGTTTTTCACTGCATCATTGGCTAAAACGACAAGTCCTGTGATAATGTCAAGATTTCATTCCCACTCCAACAAGAAGCCACGAAATCTCAGAGAGGATCCATTGGCCTGGAATAATAAAGGCATCATAGCAAAAAACCATGGTAAGCAAAGAGAAGGGAACAACAACTGGAATTTATTCAGAGGAAATTGAGAAGAGAGAATCAAGAACAAATTGGCTCTTGTATAAGGAAGATATCAGACGAATGCAAGAACATGTTGAACAACAAGATGAAGGAAGTCATGCGTCACAACACCAATCTGAATCAACCAATAAACAATGATAAGTTCAAAAACTACAAGTGCTTCCAATGAAAACAACTTGGGCACATAGTTAAGACATGTCCCATGGATTCCAAAATGGAGAACACAGATGCAAAGAAGGAAACAAAAAAGAGAATGAAAGGAATTATTGCCCTAAACCAACTGTTTTGATCACATACCCGAGACATCAGTCCACTTCTCACCACTAGTATGTTAAAGGGACAAACTTGCAGGATGGATGAAGTATGGTATGTAAGTAACAAAAATGATAGCATGATGTTACAACGTTATATACTTACTGTACTATAAAAGAGAGTTATCTGTTACCAATTTTTAGAGAACCACAGAAAAGTTATATACACCCAATGGTTTGGGGTGAAATTCTGATAGAGGCAAATGGCAATAGTCCACATAATCCTGGTGTATATTATGCACCAGAAGTGACTTTGAACATTCTTTCACAAGAACAATTGGAGAAGCAAGGTTTTCAAGTAACCTATGATGGAAATAGATGCAGTTTGTCTCTTATGTTCAAGGACAAAGAGATCAAGAGGTTTGATGAAGACAGACTAAGGAGGATGCATAATCATTATATGCAGGAGTATTTTGAATCTATATCAAAGGAAGGAGAAGGATTGGAGCAAGATACAATCAACATCAAAGGGAATCTTTACACTACAAAGGTTCAATCTTTTACTGATTTTGTAGCCTTCCTTAATTTGGTTAAACTTGATGATGTAGTTAGCCAGGAATGGGACTACTTTAGGAAAAGATTCAATATGGTAGTCAAGTGGTTTTTCAACCACTATTTAAACAGGTCACTCCCTGGAAACATTCCACCAATTATTAATGGTGTTGAAATTCACTTATTTGATCTTTATAAGATTATGGAGAATTTGGAAGGATACTTGAGTGTCCACTTTATCAGAATTTGACATGGTAGGGGAGATTAAATGGCTTAATCCAAAAGGCAATGGAGAGGAGATAAGGAGATGCTATATGAACTTTTTGGAGATCCTCACATCTCACTACAAAACTGCTAGAGCACCTAGGCAAGGCAACATGGATACAATGTTGGGACCTGCAAGAAGAGACAAAGAATGTCATCACCAAGGAGAAATTGGTAGAGATGGTGCACAATGGAGGAGGCCTGCAGTCCTCAAAGAAAAAGGAAACATAGAGCACTTTGGTGTACAACTTGAAGACACCAATGAAGGCCCAGAAGAACCAATTCAAGGACACTACAAGGGAAACCAGAATTTGTATGCAGAATCATCATCAAAGGTAAAAGAAGAATATGGACCAAGCACTGACAATTCAAGTGATGACTTCACAGTCATTACCTAAAGATCCACACAAGACAAAAGCTTCTAATCTTGGGGGGGAATATGTTGGAGTTCAAGATCATAAGCCTTCCATAGTTAGCCTTTTATAAGATAGTATAAAGTTGTATTATTAATTTATGTTTATAGCAGACTTAGGATAGGTTTAAATATGATGTCTGCAGTAGTTTGTATTGGGTCATATAAGTCGGCCCATATATGACAGTTTATATAGTTAAACGGTTATTAGGTTTAGATAGTTATGTTACAGTTACAAATAAAGGGTGTGTCGTTTGATGAATAGACACAACGGTTCTTCACACCGTTTCATACCCTATAAATAGATAGGATCCTGTACATTGTAATTCATTTCAAATACTATTATTAAAAGTCTGTTTAATTCTATTTCCTGCTGTTGTTATTGTTTCACTGCATCATTGTTAAACACAAGTCCTGTGTATAATGTCAAGTTTCATTCCCTACTCAACAAGAAGGCCACGAATCCAAAGAGGATCCCTTGGCCTGGATAATAGTATGGCACATCAATATGTTTGATACTATTGAATTATAATGCGTATTTGTATCAACTTCTGCAAATAACGAGATGTGATGTGCCATTTTTTTGTTAATCATTATATCTTTACTTTTAGTCTCTTTCATGTTCTATTATTTGTGTTCTTTCCATGATCCTGGTAAATTCGTGCTATTCCAGCAAAGGGTGGCACTACAGCGGTTCCTCTACTCTCGTCGTGGTCGGCTAGAAGGATCGAGGTAACTTAAATTAAATCAATGTGTGGACTTGTAAAGCAGTTTTAATATGGTAAATTTACAAAATTTCTCCGATCCGTATGACATTCAGTGTTAGTACAAAAATGAGGCGGATGGATTATAGGAGGGGTTGCTCCCTGGTGTGGTTGCAAGCTCGCCTTGTGTTTCAGATCCGTACTAAGTGAAAGTGAGATGGGGGTTTTCCTGCTAAGAGCAAAGTAAAGCGTCAGTCTTACCGCGGGAGGGAGGTCCCGCGATTGGACTCCGGTGTAAGAGTAAGAATCTTTTTGCGGAGATTAGTATATGTGCATTCTTAATCACAAAAAATGTACCTTGGAAGTGTTTTGGTAATTCCTTTTATAGGCTAATGTCACTATCGGTTGCATGGGTCACGGGATAGCGTCCTATCTATTAACTGGTGGATAATAGAGGGGTTGTCTTGGAGTCAACGTTATGCTTTACACTGTAGCAGCTTGGGTCAGCGTGTTCGTTGTCTGTTATCCTTTTTTGGGAATTGACGGTCTCTTTCGGGTTCCCATGCAACGCTCCTTACTCCATTTAGTTGAGTCACGGGTGTCCTCTATTGGGAAGTGTTCGTGGCCGCGGATAGGATATGACCGCGGTCACGCCACTGATTGCATGATACCTATGAGCAGATCATGGTTTTGGGGGTTGTTGTCGGTCCGGGCGGTACTATACGTCATCATGTCCCTCCAGTCTAGTATGTTTTTCGTGCATGCGGAAAGTATTACTAGACTCGAGACTTGTGTTTGTGGCGGCTCTTACTTCCGGGCCGTATCATCTAGTTGGTAGGTGGCTCCGGGCATTGTGCCTTGTTCCTGGCCACAGAATTTCTGACTAATGTGACATACTTAGCTCGACGTATCAAACATCGCAACCCTTCGCTTCCTCTCATCGCGGCCATCCATCTGTAGTTAATGGACACGTGTCTTCATCTTGTCATTTAGGGTTTTACTTTTTAGAATCTGTATAAATACCCTTTATTTTCACCATCATTCGCTTTTACTGTCCTTTCTCTTCTCGCTTTTTTAACCTTCAGATATCCAGATCATCTTTCGTGTGTTCTTTTTTTGCTTGTTTGTGCTTCCGTATTTAAGGTTAGGTTTCCTTTTTTTTCTTGATTTTGCATTTCTTCCTCACGATGGTTGGCAGTATTCTGTGTTGACCCAGAGGGAATTAGACCTTCATTGTGCCACATATGGTATTCCGACTGAATTACGGCCGAAACTACCCGATCGTAATTCCATTATCAAAGATAGCCCACCAGGAAAGATAGGCATGTACACCCGTTTTATCGAGTTTGCTAACTTTCGCGTTCCTTTGTCAAAATTCCTTCTTTGCATCCTCCGGTACTTCCAGATCCATTTGTCGCAGCTATCAGTCATTGGTGCGGCGAAGGTAAGCCATTTTGAGCTTATGTGCCGTGTTGTTGGTCACGCGCCCACTGTCGGTACCTTTCGTCGTTTCTATGTGAACTCTCTTAGCAATGGCTGGCTATCCTTTTCTAGACGTAGTGGTGCTCACGATCCTTGCTGTGTATCGAAGAAGTTTGACTCGCTGAAGAATTGGAATAACCATGATTGATGCTACGGTGTTCCCGTTGTCTGTTCCGTGGTTTAATGGTACTTCCATTGTCAAAGATCCCCTTCCTGTTGAGGATGCTGTTCACTTTCTTTGTGTGGAGCTGTTGAATTTAAACCGCACCGTTATTCGGAAGTATCCGGAGACTTTCCTTTGTCTTGTAGGTCTGAGTCGTTCGTTCACTGAGAATGACGTTCGTCCCACCCTTTTATGTGATGATGATGGGGGTAGGCATGCATGTGTATATATATGAGACCTGTTTTTCTTTGTTGCATAATTCTAACATTTTGTTTTGTTCATTGCAGAGATGGGATCACTCAATTTTGTTCAGTCTGCTGATCCTTTCAAAGTGAAGACTGGCGAGCGGACACTTGCCACAAACAAGGTTCCGCTCTTGACAGAGACTGAGGGACAAGTCATTTCCCCTTCCGCTGACACTATCAGTTTAGTTTAGTTGATCACACCAACCATGATGAGTTGAAGACTACTAGGTCCAAAAAGAAAAAGAAAGTGGCTTTCGTTGCTGGACCGCCACCAGCAAAGAGGGCGAGGACAGAGGATGTTGCCACCTCTGATGCCCGGCCTGCTACCGCCGATAATTCTCTTGTCGCTCTTCGGAGGCTTATAAAACAAGGCGCTAGTGAGGATGGAGGTTTTGGGTTCGTTGTTCCTGCTACGGAGGATCTTGCCTCTTCCGTTACTCCCACTTCCGAACGTAAGTACGAGGATGATTCTGATCATGGAAACAATGTAAGGACACGTCTTCTCTCCGGTCGTTTTACTGTTTATATTCCAGTTCCGCAGATACTGGCATTCTTGCTTCTCCTCAGGTTGTTCCGTCTACAATTGCTGTTGGGTCTGAGGATGAGGTGCGTGATATTTCCGCTCTAGAGACAGAGACTGGGGGGGTCTTCTATTCCGGAGACCGAGTCTGGGACCTTGTCTGCTACTCCCAATCATAGTTCGAATGATGACTTTTATGATTCTCAATCCGTTGACTCCACTACTGCTGGTGATGTTTATGTTCCTCGCTGGAGCGTGACTAATGAGGCTCGGATAGATAACCCTACCACCTGCACCAACTTTCTTGATCACGTTACACCTCATGGTTATTGGGTTGCTCTTCGTAATCAGAGTAACGCTGGGTTTCTCAACTCTTTTAATATCAATTATGCCCAACATACTAGCATGGTTTCTGAGTTGCGCCTGAGGTTTGAGCATGAGATTATGTTAAGGGAAAAGTTTGAGAAGAAGTTTTCTAAGAGCGCGGCCATTGTTCAGCAGAGGGACACTGAAATTGCTGACTTGAAGGCTAAGTTAGGGAAAGCTGAGAGCGAAGCAGCGGAAGTGGTTACGCTCAGCCAACATGTTACCGAGTTGGAAATGGCATCAGCTGCCAGAGCTATTGAGGTTGTTGCTTTGAATGAGCGGAATGCTCGAGTTATGAGGGAAAGTTTCCGCCCTTGAGTCAGTTCGTGGTGAGTTTGATGGCAAGATATCTGATTTAACAGCGGATTGCAATAGTTTGCAGGGTAAGGTTGCAGGTGAGATGAAAATGCGAGAAGAATTTAAGTCTGTTCAGGATGCGGCGGCTAGGCGTCTTGATGAGCGGGTTGCAGAGATGAACGGCCGCATTGCTGATGTGAAGCGTGACATGGATGATCACCTATATCCGCATATGTTTACTGCCATCGCGGGGCGGCGGTGGGTGATTGGGCATAGTTTGCGTCTTGCCGTGTACAAGTGTGCCCGATCAGTTGAATGCGCACAGGTATGGGGAAGGTGATATCAATGGCTATCAACAAGGGTATTCAGGAGGGTTTAAGGGCCGGCATAAAGCATGGGAAAGAAGGTAGGTCCCTAGCTCAAATTGAGGCTTATGACCCTGAGATTGAGGCTAAGTTTGTGGTCGTTGTTTCCGAGTTTAAGAATATTTCTTTTCCATTGCTGGATGAGTTGGAGGGTCTCAGGGATTCTCCGCTTGCTCCTATCATGTCCGCTTTGACTTTGAAAGATGATCATGGTAATGTGGATACATCTCCTTTGTTCAGTGGGTTTCAGCCTTCCTTGGATCAGGTTAGCATTCCTATCTACTCAGAGTCGGGTGAGGTGATCCGTGAAATGTTGTGTTATCAGAGGTTGTCCCGCTGAGAGGAGGGGATTGTGTCCGCCTTCCAATCCTGCGCCCTCTACATCCATTGGTATCTCAGATTATCAAATTTCTACCTTAGCTCAGCCGCATGATGACTTATTTGATGCTGGTGTTCTTGATAAGCCTGTTGATGCTTAGTTCATCCTCTTCCTGCTTCACGGTGGTTGAGCCCATTTTGACTATGGTGCTTCCTGTCGTGGATGAAATTTGTGAAGCTTCTTTATTGTATTTGGACAATTTGTATATGGCCGCCTGGTATCTTATTTGATAGGTCTGTGTTAGTGCTACGACCTTTTATACTTAGAATATTTTGTTTTTTCTATTTTGTATGTGGCCATGTACGGCTGTGTTTTTAATGCTAACGGTTTATCTGTGATAGTCTTATGTTGTCCGTGTAGACTTTGTTATTTATACTGGGCTTGCAATCCACTTATGTATCTTTTGAGTTAATTGTTAGATTGCTCGCCCTTGCATTGTGTTAAAACAATAGAGTTAATTGTGGGGCCGTACTCATTCCCATGATATGCGTACATCGTGATGTACGTGTGTGCGTGCGCGTCTTACCAAATGTGACATAATATAAACACAATAAAAAGTTTGTTGGAAAATTTACAGAGAGGTAGCTAGTCTCCGCATGTCATTTAATAATAATACTTAGAAATAGTACATAATACGAGTTTGATATGGAAAATCTGTCCCGCCGCGGATAGCATGCTATTGCGGCTTACAATAGTAAGGACGCTTACATCTTAGACAACTAGAGGTAGCATTTCTTCAACTCTCTGACGTTCTATGTCCGCGGAAGTATGTCCCCGCTGTCATTCCTGATTTTGTATGCACCATTGTCGAGTGCCTCCACTACCTCGTACAGGCCTTCCCATTTTGGGCCGAGCTTTTCGCCTTCTCTTGCGTGGCTTGCTTCATTGTTGCGGTACACGAAGTCTCCAGGTTTGAAAATTATGTTGAGGACCTTGACATTATAGGACCTCTTTATTTTCGCTTTGCTTTTAGCCTCTTGGATTGCTGCCTTTTCTCGCATTTCTTCTAGTATGTCCAGGTTTAATAGCAAATCTTCATCATTCATGGCTGGGTCTATTTTCTCACACCGGAGCGAGGGCTTTTCTATCTCGACTGGGATTACAGCTTCGGTGCCATAAGTGAGAGAGAATGGGGTGTGGCCGTTGCTTGATTTGATTTCAGTGCGGTGTGCCCATAGCACATGTGGTAGCTCCTCCACCCAGTTCTTGTTGTCTCCGCCTAGCCTTGCCTTGATCCCATCACCGAGGCTGCGGTTTGCTCTCTCTACCTGTCAGTTGGTCTGCGGGTGTTTAACGGACGCGAACCTTTGTTTGACGTTAAGCTTCTCACACCAGTCCTTGAATGGGTTATCCCTGAACTGATTTCCGTTATCAGAGATGATCTCCCCTGGCAACCCGAATCTGTACACAATATTGTCCCACACAAACTTCTTGATCTGGTTTCCAGTTATCGTTGCTACTGGTTTAGCTTCAATCTATTTGGTAAAGTAATCGATAGTCACAATCAAAAATTTCACTTTTCCTTGTGCCTCTGGGAACGGTCCTGAGATGTCAATACCCCATTTGTAGGATGGCCAAGGTGAGGTGATTGGAGTGAGCTTTTGTTGAGGGTTTTTGGGTACCGAACGGTGTACTTGGCAATCTTTACATTTTTGTATGATGCTGAGAGTGTCCTTGTGCATTGTCATCCAGTAGTACCCTGATCTTAATGCTTTTGCTACAATGCATGCTACAGGAGCCTTCATGAATTTCCCTTCTACATACTCTGCCTGAAGAGGACCGACGCACCGCAACCATGGCTTGAGGAATGATTTTCGGTAAAGGACTCCATTAATCACGACATACTGTCTGGATTTAATTCTAATAGAGCGTGCTTTCTTGACTTCGGCCGGTAGCGTGCCGTCTGTGAGGTACTCAAGCAGCGGTGTCATCCATGAGTGTCCTTCCTCTTCTACAGCTGCTAGGAGGATTTCTGTTTCTTCTATCGACTTCTCTTTCAGCACCTCTACTAGAACTTGCTTAGTTAAGTGGGCAAAGCTAGTGGATGCTATTTTACTGAGTGCGTCGGCCTTTTTGTTATCGCTTCTTGGTATTTGCTCAATGGAAAAAATTTTGAACTTGCTGATGAGCGTTTTTGCTTTTTCCAGGTACCGGACCATGCTTTGCTCTTTTGCCTCGTAGGTCCCGTTAATCTGGTTTGCTACCAGCCTTGAATCCACCTTTGCTTCTAGGTTTCGCACTCCCATTTGTTCTGCTATGCGCAGCCAACAGGGCTTCATACTCTGCTTCGTTATTAGATGCTTCAAATTCAAATATCAATGCATAAGTGAACTTTGTTCCTTCTGGGTTAGTGAGGATGAGTCCTGCTCCTGACCTCTCAAGGCATGATGATCCATCTGTAGACAGAATCCACGGATCTTGAACTGTTTCTTCCGCTTCTACGCCTGCTGGCGGGCATCCTCTTCCGGTCTTTCGGCGATGAAGTTAGCGGCCGCGGATAGACGTTCTTGGTCTTGTAAGTGATGTCGAACGCTTCTAGCTCAAATTTCCAATTTATGATTCTCCCTGTGTTTTCAGGTCGTGACAATATTTGCTTGATCGGCTAATCTGTGATGACCGCTATCGGGTGTGCTTGGAAGTACCTTCTTAGTCTCCTAGAGGCGTGTACCAAGGCCAACACTAGTTTCTCCATGGAACTTAGTTTACTTCTGGGCCTGCAGGCCCGACTTACAAAGTAAACTGGCATTTGTTGTGATTCCCTTTCTGTCAATAACACCGCGCTGATTGCCTCTTTGGCTGCACAGAGAAAAATAATTAGTTCCTCTATAGGCTTTGGTGCGGTTACCATTGGTAGTTCCGCGATGCATTGTTTCATAGTTTAAAGCACCTCCTCCGCCTCTGGCGTCCATTGGAAATCGCTATTTTTCATGCAATTTTTCAAAGTTTTGAAAAAGGGGAGTGACTTTTCCGCTGATGTGGACAATAATCTATTCAGGCTAGCTAACTTTCCGTTAAGGCTTTGTACTTCCTTCAGCGTCCTTGGGGATGGTAGCCTTATTACCGCTTCCGCTTTGTCCGGACATGCTCTGATCCCCTTGACGTTGACTATGTGTCCAAGGAACATCCCTTCCTCCGCTCCAAAGGTGCACTTCTTTGGGTTTAGTTTCATGTTTATTCTTCTTAACGTTCGGAAAGTTTCTTCAATGTCCCTGGGGATCTCTTGTTCCGTGTGGCTTTTTATTACCAAGTCGTCAACATACACTTCCATGTTGCACCCTATCTGTTTTTCAAAAGCTTTGTCTACGAGCCGCTGGTATGTTGCTTTAGCGTTTTTGAGACCAAAAGGCATCTTTGTGTAGCAGAAGACTTCTTGGTTTGTGTGGAAGGCTGTCTTTTCTTCATCTTTCTCTGCCATTTGTATTTGATGGTATCCCTTGTAAGCGTCAAGAAAACATTTGAAAGGGTACCCGCAAAAGGATTCGTTTTTCCAATCGATTTCTGGAAGAGGATAACAATCTTTTGGGCATGATTTATTCAGATCCGTGAAGTCCACGCACATTCTCCAGCTACCATCGTGTTTCTTTACCATGACCGGATTTGAGAGCCAGCTATGGTAATGTACTTCCCTCATGATTTGTGCCCCTACTAATTTGGATACTTCCTGGATGGCTTTGTTTCGGTCTGGTGCCTATCCTCTCTTCTTCTGCCCGATATTCAAACGGTGTTCCGCTATGGATTTTGGGACGCCCGTCATGTCTGTTGGGCTCCAGCCAAACACGTCTAGATTATCCTTTAGTAGATTGCAAAGTTCCATCCTTCCTTTTTCTAACAAGCTCCCGCATATTGTTATTGTCTGTTCCGGATACCCAGGGTGGATGGCTACTTTCATCCCTTCTGCCGTAGGCGGATTTATGGGGGATGGTTCTTTTATTCCTCCTGCCACCATATCGCAGCCTGCTGCTATTACAGTGCTGCTGTGGAGTGTGACTATTCCTCCTTCTACCGAAAATTTTTACATCCCATAAGCGGTGGATGGTACAGCTTGAATTTTTTTGATCCCCGGACGGGCCGATGATGCCGTTGTATGGTGATGGCGATCTGACAACCATGAAGTTCATATTTGTGCTTGCTGAGTGCTTCTCATCACCCAACGATACTGTTAGTGATATTTGCCCCAACGGCCATGATATTTCTCCGTTGAACCCTAAGAGTGGGGTCGTAGCCGGAGTCATTCTGCTTTTTATTTCCGGACGCAATCTATTGAAGCAATATTCATACAGTATTTCAGAGGCGGACCCTCCATCCACGTACATGTGGTGGATGGAATGGCCTTCAATTTTCGCTTCAATTATCATTGGGTTTTCTCTCCTGTCGCCGCTTGCGAGGTATGGGAAAGATATTTCTTGATTGGGGGATAAGGTTTGTGTAACCCGTTGCTTCATTATCCGCTTCCACGGTTGTACCATGGAAATTGGTGCGGCCTTCTCCTTATTTGAGTCTTCCTCTTTCTTTGCTGTCTTCGCCTATTCTCCCTTGTTGGGCCCTTGTTTGAGTTCTTTGATTAGGTGCGACATCTGTCGTGATCTGTGATCTGACTGCTTCTTCTGTAGGTGGAGACATTCGTCCGTGCTATGTCCCTTATCTCCGTGGAATTCGCAGAACTTGTTTTTATTTTTGGTTTCCGCTAGTCCTGTCATTGGGGGCGGTGCTTTGAATTTTACAGCTTTCATTGCTAGAATCTCTCTGGGCGTTTTGATGAGGGGGGGGGGTTAAACCTGTCATGCCTCTTACTTGACTTGTGTCGGTTTTTGAATTCTAGCCTCTTCTCGAAGCTTGACCTACAGCCAGTTTCGTATGCTTCCTGTTGGCGGACCTTTTTTCCTTGACTGGTTCGTGACAGCTACCTCTCCTCTGAGGAATGCCGTCGTCACGCTCATCATTTCATCCACAGTTTTAGGTATGTTGTCGTTTAGTCTTTTGATCAGATCCGGGTTCGTGATACCATGCATAAAGCCTGGAATGCGCAGGAGCACCATTAACATACATGCTTTCCGCTTTAAAGCGTTCCATGAAGGCTTCCGTTGACTCCCCTTCTCTTTGCTTGATGTGGTGTATTTCTACGGGTTCTTTGATATATTTCTTTTGTTGCGAGAAATTACCAAGGAAAGCCTTTCGCAGGACCTCATAGCTGTCTATGGATTCTGACGGAAGTTTGTCAAACCAAACTCTAGCTGAGCCGATTAACGTTGAATTGAACATGTGGCACCATGTTGGCATGATCCACCGCTCAATTTTCGCTGCAGTTTGGAAATCTTTAGGTGATCTTCTCGGTCGCCCGTCCCGTCGTACGTCTTCACATTAGTTGGCATTCGAGTTCTTTTAGGGACTTCGAAATTATAGATCCGTGGTGTGAACGGATCGGTTTCTTCGCACAGCCATGTGACAAGTCTTCTTCATGAGCTGACCTTTGTTTCTTCGACCTAGACTTCCAGTGTCCCCCTTGGTCATCCTCATCTTCCGTGTAATGAGTTCCCTCGGTATGAATTGGTCGCCTGCGGTCTGAGCTTCATCCCATTCTCTTTCAATTTCTCTCTGACGTTCACTGGAACAAGTGATGTAACTTCGGATTAGACTCCTTGCTTCTTTTCTTCTTTTGTTTGGGTCTTCCGCTGGCGTGCCTACGCTAGCGTTTCTTCTTCTGCTTGCATGCCTGTGTCGCGGTGCGACTTCTGGACCAAGACGTGCGTGTATGTCTTTTTTCTTTTCACCTAGCCTTCAGAAGACATTTCTATCTCTATCCCCTAGCCGGTTAAACACCGTGGTGTTAACTGGGCTTTTTCCGTGTGTTGGTTTGTCTCCTTCATGCCTTAGTCTGGACAAGACACTCGCGTTTTGTGAGTTGCAAGTGTCTCCAAGCGTGTGGACAGGGCTTTGCCTTCTTTTCCTTCTTGTTTTTCGTTGTTGGTCACATGATTCTCACTTAGAAAAGATAGTTTCCCCCCGCGTTTGCGAGTGTCGCCTTGAGCTTTCTCCAAAGCTTAGCCGTGCTTGCACGCTTTGGAGTTTCTCTTGGTGAACTTTTTCTGCCATGATTGGTAGGATTTGGTTGTAGTGTTTGTCGCAGATTTCCCGAAGCTTATCCGCGGGGAGGTGCCCTGGATCGCTGTCAGGTGTCTGCTTACTTCCCTTGCCTACTGTATTCCTGACCGCAAAATTAGCTGGCGTCGGGTTTTGCTTTGACGGTTGGCTCATTTTGAGAGAGTTTTTTGGGGATGCAGTTTTGTTCTGGTCCCACGGATGGCGCCAACTTGTTAGTACAAAAATGAGGCGGATGGATTATAGAAGGAGGGGTTACTCCCTGGTGTGGTCGCAAGCTCGCCTTGTGTTTCAGATCCGTACTAAGTGAAAGTGAGATGGGGGTTTTCCTGCTAAGAGCAAAGTAAACCATCAGTCTTACCACGGGAGGGAGGTCCCGCGATTGGACTCCGGTGTAAGAGTAAGAATCTTTTTGTGGAGATTAGTATATGCGTATACTTAATCACCAAAAACGTACCTTGGAAGTGTTTTGGTAATTCCTTTTATAGGCTAATGTCACTATCGGTTGCATGGGTCACGGGATAGCGTCATATCTATTAACCGGTGGATAATAGAGGGGTTGTCTTGGAGTCAACGTTATGCTTTACACCGTAGCAGCTTGGGTCAGCGTGTTCGTTGTCTGTTATTCTTTTTTGGGAATTGACGGTCTCTTTCGGGTTCCCATGCAACGCTCCTTACTCCATTTAGTTGAGTCAACGGTGTCCTCTATTGGGAAGTGTTCCGTGACCGTGGATAGGATATGACCGCGGCCACGCCGCTGATTGCATGATACCTATGAGCTGATCATGGTCTTGGGGGTTGTTGTCGTGGCCCGGACCCGAGGGGTAGTATACGTCATCAGATTTCTGTATGCAGGGATGCAGGGCAAGCTGACAGAGGAACAGGTACTGAATAATCAGATAACTTTGCATCTGTCGCCTCTTTATCTCGTTTCCACTCTCTTACCAGTGGTTTCTTTCAGCACCTCCACAAGCACGTTACATAGGCGAACTTACACACCTACAACAAATGGGATTTTTGGATAACCGCGAAAATCTTCAAGCTTTGGAAGCCACAGCAGGTAATGTCAGTGCTGCAGTTGAGCAGCTTCTGGGAAATCCTAACTAATTGTAGACTTTAGACATGAACATATGTAAATATATCAGTAAATGGTGTGACTTTGGTCTGTAAAGATAGATCATTTTGAATGTGGTGGTATGAATGTTTTTAATGCGATGATTATGGTAAACCGTCTTGCATGTATTTCCAAAGATGTATAGTGGTAGTACAGCCCTGAGAATATGAGAATATGAGAACTGTTAAGAGAACATGACCATATATAGATCTGGTTTAGACCGAGTCGTGAACTAGAGTATTTTGGTTGGTATGGATACAATTGATGGCATTCATGATTCAAATGCAAGTGAAGTGCAACTTGTTAAAATGATTTGTAGTTAGTTAAAAGTTGATTATTACTAAAGTATTGTGAATGGAAATGAATGAGAATGTCATCAAATGTGTACCCTTTCTTGACAGTCATTTGATGTAGTAACATTTTAACGTTGAAAGTGTTTTCTAATACAAAATTTGTTTTTCTATCAATCATTGAAGCAGCAATGTTGTTTTTATCACAAGTGCCTTTATAAATTTCGATTTTTTTACTCTTCTACCAAAATAAGTTTGATTTGTTTCTAAGAAATTCTTTTATAACCATCAATCACATTACTACATACTATATATACTTACCATTTCTAAAATACGTATAACTTTTCATTTGTAAATAAAATAGGTGTTGAATTTGAGCTGATTTTTCGATTTAATTGTTGATATTATAAACGTGATGCCGTCACTTATAATGAGTATGACGTCATCATCGCTGCTATCTGTGTTGATTTTGAAATGAATTTTTTTTTTACATTTTGCGAATTATGATGTTAAATTTTGTAAACTCGATGACGTCGTCGTTGCTGTGCTGATTTTATTTATTTTGAAATGAATTTGTTTACGTTATGTGAATTAAGTTGTTGATATTATGAATTTGGTGACGTCACTAATGATGAGTCTGACGTCCTCGTCTCTACTATTTTGTTGAATTTGAAATCTATTTGTGATTTGTCTTGATAAATTCGTGAACGGGATGACGTCACTTATGATAAGTATGACGTCATTTTGCGTCTGGATGATTTTGTTTTAAGTGATACGGGATTGTGATTTTTTTTTGAAGAGCAATTTATTCAAACCAAACGAACCAAATACAAATAAAGGCGTCCATTATATTAACAAGATGGTCAAATATAAAGACCCAAAAAACAAAACAAAAATTACAAGAGACTTTTAGCAAAAGGCAAAAAACAAAACAACCTAAGCCAAACACACTAAATTGCTAATACCCATATTGTCACTTGAAACCCACTTGGACATACTTAACACACCACTGTCACATACAGCTCAATACCAACGAGGTATGATGTAGGAGCATGACCCAGACCAAGCTAAGAATGATCAACAAAAAGGAACACAATGCAATTTAAAATTGCAGCCAAACACTCTAATTCTGAAATACCAGACCAGGCCAAAGGAAAAGAGCAACAAAAAGCCAATCACACTTACCTGCTATAATTTCAAACTCTACATTTAACCGGATCAAAAAGCCAATGTTGCCAATTCATCTTGCTTTTTTTTCCGGATCTTCTCACGATCGACTCGAAACTTTTCAGTTGAATGTCTTGCACTATTTTCTTTAGACTTGAAGCTTTCCCTTTAAAAACACGTGTATTTCTCTCTTTCCAAATGAAGTACCCGGATGTCCAAATCACCGCTTGCCATATTCTATATGAATGACTAGAGACATTAGCGTTTCCATTAGATGAAAAGAATTCCTCAATTGAAAAAGCATTAACCACCCCAATCTCCCACTAACAATATATTTTTTCCCACACGCTCCTAGCAAAGTTGCACACATGAGAACACAATTCCATCATGTCACCGCATGAAGGACATAATAAAGAGTCTAAATCAATGCCCCTCTTATCTAACTCTTTACGAACCGGAAGTCTACCTTTAAGCGCCCTCCACATGAAAATGTTGACTTTTTTTTGAACCCATTTGTTCCAAATTGTCGACTCTCCCCCACTATCTACGCTAAGTGTCTTTTCTTTCACCAACTTTGATAATTCTCTAACCGCGAAATCACCATTTTCTTTAAGCGTCCACCTCCAACTATCCCTACAATCAAACTTGATAACCACATTATGCAATAACTCTTGTAGCTCCTCAAAATCCTTACAAACCCTCCCTCTAAGATTTCTAACCCAAACCCACTCCTAACACCAAACATTATCTACCCATTTCCCTTTTTCTGCCACCTTACCATCTTTACTACTATCAAGATGGTAAAGCCTCAGAAATTTATCACAAAGCCTAACCCCACCCACCCATTTATCAACCCAAAATCTAATATCGTTACCATTTCCCACTACCCTCACAAACGACGAAACAAACTCTAAACCTAGTCCCTCCAACTCCGCCCCCACCCTAATGATATCACGCCACACCCCACCTCCCCCGACCGACCCCCTACCCCCCGAATGTCTCCAAGCTCACCACTTTTCCCATGAATGCTTTTTATGACTCTAACCCACAAAGATTCGCCTTCCGTTTGAATCGCCACCACCATTTTCCTAAAAGAGCAAGATTTTTTATTTCGCAGTCAGAGAGTGACCCAATATTGTTAACACCCCCAAACCCACTTAAAGAAAAAGATAGATGTGAAGCTAGTAACATGTCCCATTTAACCCAAGACATTTTTTTACACTCACCCACCCCTCCCCCAAAAAAATCTCTACGAATATTCTCTAAGATTTTTTATCACACTCGAAGGCACATGGAACATCGAAAAGTAATACAACGGTAGACTACCAAGAACCGCTTTAACCAACGTTAAACGTCCCCCAAAAGACATCGTTTTAGCTTTCCAATCGGCAAGCCGTTTTTTAAATTTCTCCACCACGGGGTTCCAAGCACAAGTACGTCTCATACACACCCCAATCGGAAGACCCAAGTATGTGATTGGAAGTTCACCCACACCACAACTCATCCACCTTGCCATTTCTACAATTTCTCCACCGGTAACTCCCACTCCGTATAGTTTACTTTTATTAAAATTAACACGTAAATCGGAAACCTCTTCGAAACACTTTAAAATACACATTAACGATTTTGCATTTTCCTTGTTCCATTCTCCAAAAAAGATTGTATCATCGGCATATTGAAGATGCGACATCGTTACTCTATCGGACCCAACTACAATACCGTTAAAAATCCCTTTATCAACTGCTTCACTTACAATGGCATTTAAACATTCCACCGCTAATATAAACAAAAAAGGTGAAAGCGGGTCACCTTGTCTAACTCCCCGCTCCAATCCGAATTCTTCCATTGGCGACCCATGTACCAAAATTGACATCGTAGACGATTTTAGACAAATCTCAGCCCACTTGATCCATTTAGATCCGAACCCCATTCTCTTTATTATATCTATAATAAATCTCCAATTAATACTATCATAAGTGTTGGATATCCTAGGCCCAGCATCTCACCATGTCTACATATAAGCCCAACTGAGGTTCCATTCCAAAACCAATTGGTGATGGAAGGAGTAGCCCACCAAGCTTATATGTTAACTTTGAGATTATGATTCTACCAATGTGGGATTGGGTTTGCACATCCAACAATCCTCCCCTCAAACCCAAACCACCATGGGCCTCCCCTTCAACTATAGTCACGATCCCACCTTTTTCATACCGCCGACATTTACCATCGGAACACCCCGCCTTTTTTACCGGCTTTCTTTCGGTACAAGGTAGACCGGGATCCACTAATACCGTGGAACCGATGTCTAACCGAGGGAACACCATCCATACCACCACTGGGCCCAACCTGGATCTGATACCAATTGTTGGATATCATAGGCCCAGCATCTCACCAAGTCTAACATATAAGCCCAACTGAGGTTCCATTCCAAAACCAATTGGTGATGGAAGGAGTAGCCCACCAAGCTTATATGTTAACTTTGAGATTATGATTCTACCGATGTGGGATTGGGT
>BQNB010010149.1:35873-84782 GCA_026074375.1 Tanacetum coccineum
GTCCTTGTGTGATATAACTTTAGGGGTTTGGCAGGAAAGGCCCCTAAAGTTATATTTTAGGTAAATTGCAATTTCAGCCCTTGAACCTTTTATCCTTGTTTTTTCAACTTTATGATTTGGCAATTTTAGTCCCTCAAGTTTGTATTCTTCTGATTCAGCTTCTCGGAGTTGACTTTGACTTTGTCGGGGTTGACTTTTCTATTGACTTTTGACTTGGTCTTTTCACACTTTTCCATTCCGTGCTCGGTTTTGTCCGTTTTTAGCTTTCTTTTTGTCCTTTTCTTGAATATCCGTTCCTGCACAATACAAATACAAACATACAAATACAATGTATTTTTGGTACGTTTTTAGTCATTTAAGTTCGCTTAATATGAAAAATGGTATGTGTAATTAAACACATATCAGGAATGCTTGGAAGCATTGATTGTATGCACTGGGAATGAAAAAATTATCTAGTATCATGGCAGGGACAATACGGCAGGGGAGATAAAAAAAATACCCTACTATAATGCTTGAAGCTGTTGCTTCGCAAGATTTGTGGATTTGGCATGCGTTTTTTGGGGTAGCAGGTGCAAATAACGATATTAATGTTTTAAATAATTCTCCGTTATTTAATGACCTTCTTGATGACAAAGCCCTTGTAGCTTCGTATGTGGTCAATGGTGTTGAGTTTGAAAAGGGATATTACCTAGCCGATGGTATATACCCACAATGGACGACTTTCGTGAAATCTTTCATGGTTGCAAATGACGCCAAACATGCTTACTTTAAAAAGCGTTAAGAAGGTGCATAGAAAGATTTCGAACTTGCTTTTGGTGTTCTCCAAGGACGTTGGGGAATAACACAACAACCAGCACGTCAATACCATGTCAACACCATTCGTTGAATCATGTATTCTTGCATTGTTAAAATCATAATCTAACATGTTAAAAATGTCAAAGATTATTTCCTTATTTGTCTATCTTTATCTCTTATAGGTGTGTTTTTCGAATAAAGGCAAAAGGCTATGACTTGAGAAGATTAAAAGTATTTTGTGGCTGTTTTATAAAGATAAAATCTTAGAGGGCTGGAATGTACAAAGACTCATTATATAATCCTACCTCGTCTTTAGGGTTCAGACACAACATTACAGCCTCCTTCCTCCCAAATATCAAAATCTCAGTCTTTCAATCTGCTATAGCATTCTATTACAGAATTCTCATAATTATTGTATCTTATATGATTGTTACATAAAACAATCATAAATATTTGTCTTTTACTTTGAATCGTTTGATTAATAATAAGGCTAATCACGCCGACTAGTTCTCTTTTGATTCTTTTCGTTACTAGAATCTATTCTTTTACATGTTTTAACATGGTATCAGAGCTTAAGGTTCTGATATATTCGATTGGTTAATTTTGATACCCTTTCGTATTTAGGGGTTTTCAAAATAAAGGGGTGCCTTTGATTACTCGAAGTATTATTGATACTTTAATCTGTTCGGGATCAAGTCTGAGACGTGTGGTGTTGCTGAATCGGATCTTGAGTTTGAAACCCTTATTTGTTTGGGTTTATATTCTTGATCTGGTGTTTATTTGGATTGGAATCTATTGAAACCATAAGTGAAGGTTTCATAGGATTCATTGGCTTTCTGGTTGGATCTCTTGAAACCCTAAGTGAAGGTTTCATTAGCTTACATATTCTGTTGCGGGTTTATTCAGGTTAGTCCCCTATTCCTACCCTGTCTCTTTTACAGCCTGGATTGGAAGTCCTTGATGTAATCAGGGATCAACTTGTTTATTTTTTTTCCTTCTTAAGATTGTGTGTCTATTTGTGTTGTTTTGTTTATCTGGCTAAAGATATATGGCACCAGAAGTGGTTCCTTCTTCTAAGAATGTTACCATTGGACTTGGTGACCCCCTATACTTGCACCCTAATGATGTCACCAGCTCGCCTCTAATTTCTATAAAGTTATCAGGAACTGAAAACTATAAAATATAGAGTTGTGCTATGAAACATGTTATAGGGTCTAAAAACAAACTTGGCTTTCTAGATGATACATGCAAAAGGCCTGCTGATACCGAACCCTCGGCTAAACAATGGTACATGTGTAATTCCGTGGTCTTAACATGGATCTTAAACTCTATATCTGCTAAACTATTTGTTGGTCAAGTTTGTCAAGTTTTCTCAAAAACTGCTTCTCTTATTTGGGTTGATCTTCAGGAAACATATAACAAAGTTGACGTGTCTGTCACTTTTAATTTGCATAAAAGCATTAACTCTTTAAGTCAAAATGGGATGCCCTTGTCTGATTACTATCATAAACTAAATTCTTTATGGAGACAGTTTGATGCTTTAACCTCTTTACCTGCTTGTTCTTGCACTGTAAAAAAAGAAATTGAAAAACATAACCAACTAATTAAACTTATGCAATTTTTGATGGGTTTGGATGATGTATAGCTGCCTATAAGAAGCAATATATTAACTAGAGACCCATTACCTAGTGTAAAAGCTGCTTTTGCAATTGTCTCCTAGGAAGAGTCTCATATAGGTGTTTCCTCTAACAGTACACCATCAAAACCTCATGCAACTGCATTTGTGTCAAAAGGCTATGATAATAAAAGAACTGGTAGAGGTCCTAATCCGAATTTAAAATGCACAAACTATTTAAAACCTGGTCATACAATTAAAAGATGTTTTAAACTTGTTGGGTATCCACCCAATTACAAAAAAACCCAATGGTCAAGCATCGATAGGGCAGTCTCAAAATAGAATTGCTTCTAACAACAATGCAGAAAGACCTAGCACCAGTTCTCCTGTGTCTTTGACCAATGAACAAATGCTTAGATTGATGAATCTCATCAATGACAAACTGGACTCTCCCATTAGTGCCAATATGGCCGGTACTTTTTTTAATGGAAGTCTTAAATTCAACATGAAATTTTTTAGTTCCAATAACAAGTTTAAACTAATTAAAACCAATGATGGGTGGATCATAGATTCGGGGGCAAATCAACACATGACAATTTCTGACAAACTTTTACACAATATTGTTGACATTGCTCATCTTGGCCTTACTGTTGGACACCTAAATGGGACACATGCTTTAATTAAAAAAATTGGCGACCTTAAGTTAACCAAAGACATCACTCTGTATGATTTCTTAGTTGTCCCTAAATATAATGTCAGCCTTCTTTCGGTTCACAAACTTACTAGGGATAACAAATTGTACATTGGTTTTGACGAACATAAGTGTTACATTCAGGATTTAAAGAAAAAGGAATTAGTGGAGATTGGTAATGAAAGTGGTGGTCTTTATCTGTTCAATGTGGATAATACTCTTAATTGTAAGACCTCTTACAAGAGTTTGGGATGCTTGCTTGCAAGCTCATTTCTACCCCCATGGAAACGAATCATGTAATGGCTCACTTGCCAACTGAAAAGGACCCCCTTTTGACCAATGTAATTGGTTTTCAAAAACTAGTCGGGAAGTTGATTTACCTTACCCACACCAGACCTGACATCTCATATACCGTTGAATGTCTAAGCCAACGCATGCATGCTCCCTTAAAATCTAATTTGCAGGATGCGTTGAAAGTTCTCAGATATCTAAAGGGATCTTCAGGTAAAGGTCTGAGATATTTTTCATGCATTCAGAATAACACATCATCTGGTAAGGTTGTCAGGTTTAGTGACGCTGATTGGGCAAAATGTTTAGTAACCAAGAAATCAATATCCGGTTATTGTATATTCTTCAATAACTGTTTAATTTTCTAGAAAAGTAAAAAATAAGCTACTCTCTCAAAGTCATCAACTGAATCTGAATATAGAGCCATGGACTCTTCCACTTGTGAAATAATGTGGATCATAAAGATTTTAAATGATCTTAAGATCAAAGTCACTCTCCTAGTTTCTCTTTATTTTGACAACAAATCTGCCATTCAGATTGCCAACAATCCTGTTTTCCATGAGAGAACAAAACACTTTGAAGTTGATGTACATTTCATAAGAGAGAAAATTGCTAAAGGTACCGTAAGGATTCACAAAATTGAATCCTCAAACCAAGTAGCAGACATTTTCACCAAGCACCTTCCTGTTGCACAACATAAATTTCTAAGTAATAAGTTGGGCTTATGTGACCTTTTTAACAAATCAGATCAAGGGAGGATGTTGAAATCATAATTTGACATGTTAAAAATGTCAAAGATTATTTCTTTATTTGTCTATCTTTATCTCTTATAAGTGTGTTTTTAGAATAAAGGCAAAAGGCTAGCACTTGAGAAGAATAAAAGTATTTTGTGGTTGTTCTATGAAGATAAAATCTTGGAGGGTTAGAATGTACAAAGACTCATTATATAATCCCACCTCGTCTTTAGGGTTCAAACACAACATTACAGCCTCCTTCCTTCCAAATATCAAAATCTCAGTCTCTCAATCTGCTATAGCAGGCTATTGCAGAATTCTCATAATTATTGTATCTTATATGATTGTTACATAAAACAATCATAAACATATGTCTTCTACTTTGAATCGTTTGGTTAATAATAAGGCTAATCACGCCGACTAGTTCTCTTTTGATTCTTTTCATTATTGGAATATGTTCTTTTACATTACATGTTTTAACATGCATCATAATGCATAACATGATTTTAAAAGATCAAAAGATGGCGGTTTTTAACTGGAACGATGTGTACGCTAATCCGTCAAGAAATATGCAGCGTACATGGGTTGAAAGGTGTGAAACTCAACGTCGAAAAAATAAAGAAATACGAGACCGAGAAATGCATCTTAGTCTTCAATGAAACCTTATGGAGCATATTTGGCAAGAAGTTGAACACGAAGATGAAGACTTTTAGTCGCCGGGGCGTATGATTTTTTTTTATTTTTTTATTTCCGTATGTTTTTTTAAAAGGGGGTGTTATGAAAAATTAAAAGTGGGGCTCAAAAAGTGGTGTTATGGTTACATAGGTTTTTTTGTGTGTTTGTATTATGGTGTTAAAGCTGACGTAGCACTCAAAAAGTGGTGTTATGGTGTTATAACCTGATGCTCTTATAGTGAACATTTGCCTAGCTTTTTGAGGAGGCGTTTGGTTTGAGTGTTTTGACTTTAAAATTGGGATTTGAAGCCAAAAGCTTCGTTTGGTATGAACATTTCACTTTCAACTTTGGGCTCAAATCAAAATTCAAGGGCATATGGAATTCCTAGTTAAGTGCATGGCTTTTCTGACTTTCTTTGGTTTTGGTGGGCCATTTCGTTTTTTATAGCAACTCATTATATATTTTATTACTTCTATGTTATATATTTTTATTTTTATTCATATTAAAAAAATATAATACATTTTTAAATACTTACCATAAAACTAAATTCAAATCTTAAACCAAATTTAAATCTAAATACAAATCATAATCCTAAACCCATATACAAACCAAACGGGCCCTAAATGTGTTACTGTGTCTGGAGGCCCATTCTATATTTTTAATTTCTGTTCGAATAACATGCATTTGCCTTAAGATTGCATAACATACTGTCCTATAAAAACGTATACCTTTGTGATGGTTATCAAATCTTCTAGCACATCTTTCACACAATACGCCTTCACCTTTATAACTATAAGGTTTGGATTTTGGAACTTTTTTTTGCAATCTGATCTTGAGCATATACATGAGATTCTAGTCGATATGATGCTCATATGTATATTAGATCCGTATAGCCTTTTGCAGATAACTAAGATAACATAATGGTAATTTTCGCGCTTTATAATTGTTTTATCAGGCAAGTCATGAGGAACAAAGCAAGTGAAAAAAGACAAGTGATAACAGATATGCTTGATTTGAAAACATGAAACTGATTATGTCGAAATCAGGTAAGAGCTGCAAACTTTGGTTCAGGTTTGGAATGTACGCACATGTGAGATTATGAGTGCACTGTTTTTTTATAGCTGGCATACTTATTGCATATGTTTAATTTAGCTGTACTATTTAAAAATTGAGCTAACTTTACCACCAGTTTAATAATCTTCAGAATCTCCATATCGGGAGTACGACCACTAAAAATTGATTACCAATGAAAAGAAATGTAAGCATAAAGTGTTGAGTGTGTCGTTCTCAACCATGCACATATGACCACTTTACATCCTCAACTGGTTCAATCTTTTTTCATTGTTTTATTCTTTAAATCAATTTAGTCAAAAAAGATAACGAACCAGTTTATTTTTCTAAATTAAATGCTTTAGTTGGAGATGAGAATGAGAGATAGTCTGTGGGCTTCATCTCATGCCGCACAGTCCAGTTCGAATAATCAGGCCTCCTTTTGTTAGAGCATGCCAGAGTGATCTCTCTTTTAGAATTCCTTATTCGAAAAACATGTACAGAAGTTTCACTAATAAGTCAACTTACTCTTTACATGCTTTAGAATTTTTGTCATTCTGTAATTATCTTGAAATCGATACTTTTGATTAGGAAAATTTCAAAGTAAATTGTCTGGTTGTAACATAAATAATATTGTTTTGTAAAAGGCTGAACTGCTTTTTTGGCATAGGTGAAATCTATAAAAGTTAAAGACCAAAATCCACTAGCACTAAAGGGATTTTAAATATGATGCTCAATCATCATCAGCACCATTACTGGTCCACCACCACCAACACCTCCTTTAATTTTGCTTAATTTTCTCCCAAAGTTCACACCTTGGGCCTCAAGTATCTTTTCATTACTATTGATAAAGATGATAAGTTAGTGTTTGAACATTTTGATATCTTGCATGGTGCTATAGTTGAAATTGAAGTGTCCTACAGTTGAGATGCATCATTTGGATCTTTAATCATACATAAAAGTCGTGCTTTTGAGGTCGAGCGTTATGATTGTTGATACTTTAAGTCATATGTAATAGGTTTCTCATGTTTAGGGTATAGTGAAACTGAATCTATTTATCTGATTATTTTGGAGCCAAATGAGCAGTTTTGGATTAGTAGTTTAGGAGGTAGCTAAATAATTCTAAGTATATGATTATAAGATCCATTTTTTTAAAACGAAACTGATGATCCGGTCATTTATTTGAACTCACAAAAAAAAAAGATCTATGGTTACATATTATGAAAAAGTTGCAGAGATATCTGTCTTTGGAAGAAAAGAAAAAGGATTGGGTCCATTACTCCAATAGGAAATTCGTCAAACATGTAGTATGATTAGCTAAACCGGATTAAAGGGCATATTGCTACAACAAGTAGAATATAATCAATCAAAACAAAACTCAAATCAGAAACATTACACACTGACTCAACAAGGTGCAATGATGATACCACCTGTCAAAAGTAAGATCTCTCTAGATCCAAGACAAGTAAAAAGATCGAAAACATCATCCCTTAGTTTTAGTTCAAACCCCGAAAAAATCATCTTTGCACTTGACTGTGATCCGGATTACTATATGTCGAGTATCACTCAGTTTGGTTTCTTTAGATTCTGTTATACCACATTCCACAGACTGCAAAGAGGCCGAGTGTCATGCACTATTTCAGTTCTTCCTTAAAGTTGCAATCCCAGTGTACTAAGATTGTTAGGCCTTTTAGGGGTTGCAAAGGGCATCTTTATAATTCATACCTGTATACACACCGTGTTCAAATTGAACCGGAAGTTTGATTTATCGCCAAAAAGAGTTGAAGTTTGTGAACTTATTTACAGTAACTATACATTCTGAGGAACACTCTCATTAAATTCTTAAAAATCCGAGACATCAATATTCACATACGAACTATAAAGAACAAATTGCAACATTGCATCAATTACCAAAATTTTGACAGAAAACAGATGCAGAACCAGAAAAGGAACACATGTTCCAATGTTTGTAAAATGGCCTAGTGAAAATTATATGGCTTTTGATTTTGACATTGGTGATCTCCAACGTCCGTCTGATATTCTGATATATACAGCAGGAAATTGGTAGGAAATTAGCCTTGTCTGTATCTTTCCATGATCTTAATATATGGCTAAGCTGTAATTAGTGATCACCCAGAGGCTCTTTTTCTTGAGATTCATCTATCACCGAGCTTTTCATCGACATCCCATCAAGAATATCACTCCCTGAATCTTCCTGCAGCTCTTTGAACATCGCCATTACCTGAATCATCGTTGGCCTCCTCCATGACTTGTCATCAACACACTGAAACGAGATCTTCAAACAGTGAAACAGTTCGGATTCACACGATCTATCTGCTAGCAGTTCTGGATCGAGTATATCACGCAGTCTTCTTTCTCTGTGTAGCTGTTTTGCCCATCCGACAAGGTTATTGTCATCACCAAATTCCAATGTATCAATCGGCTTCTTTCCGGATAAAAGTTCTAATAATACAACTCCAAAGCTGTATACATCTCCTTTTGCTGTACACCTGAAACTCTGGTAGTACTCTGGTGGGACATAACCCGGTGTCCCAGCTAAAGTACTTACACTGAGATGAGTATCAAGGGCGTTTACAAGACGTGCCATACCAAAATCGGAGACGCGGGCTTCAAAATCTTCGTCTAGAAGGACATTGCTGGACTTCATATCACGGTGGATGATGTGAGGTATACAGCTATGGTGAAGAAACGCAAGTCCTCTTGCTGATCCAATGGCTATCTTTTTTCTTGATGACCAATCGAGTCTTGGAACACATCCTCCTCCTTTGACTCGATCATGTAAAACGGCTTCCAAACTTCCCCATTTCATGTACTCGTACACAAGAAGCCTCTCTTCTCCAATCTTACAGTACCCCAACAAAGGTACAAGGTTACGATGTTTAATTTTTCCTATGGTCTCCATTTCAGCCATGAATTCCCTGTCTCCTTGACTCGTGACATGGATAAGCTTCTTGATCGCGACAACACTCCCATCTTTTAACTGCGCTTTGTACACATCACCAAACCCTCCTGAACCAATCAACGTGTCAGCACTGAACCCGTTTGTAGCTTCAAGCAGATGCCCAAAAGTCAGTTTTCTTAACGGCTTCTCGAATGTGGCAATGTTAATGCTTAGAGGCTCGGGAACGCCTGATAATTTCCAGCTGCTGCTTCCTGAAGTTGACAGGCTTTCAATGTACTTATCTCTAGTTTCAGTCTTCTTTTGATACCTTTTCATCCTGAAAAGAATGAATGTGAGGATAATGATACAAAGAAGCGACACCAATATCCCGACAACTACTCCAGTAGCCATCGAACTTGTCCCCTTTCTTTTATGTTTAAGACCCGAGTGTCGACTTCCTGATCCACAAGGATCCAATGGTAGCCCACAGAGGCCTGTATTGTTCTCATATTTAGATGCAGGGAATGTGGTAAGCTGTCCACCTGAAGGAATTGGGCCCGTGAGATTATTGTTTGACACATCGAAATCATTGAGAAACGAGAGACCCCCTAATGAACCGGGGATGAAACCGGTTAAAGAATTATGCGAAAGATCAAGAAGCAAAGCGGTTTTCAAATTACCAAGACTGAACGGTATATCACCACTTAGATTATTATACCCCAAATTCAATACTTGCAAGTAGCTTAAGGAACCGTAGCTTTGAGGAACACTCCCCGTTAGCAAATTGTAGGACAGATCGAGATAAATCATGCTACCGTTACTTTCATAATTATACATTGTCAAACCTGAATAAATTCGGGTCGATGGACAAAAATGGTAATTCAAGAACCCTTCAAGTCTTTCTTTCCGTATACCCTCGAATTCAACCAAGCCTCCAGCAAATCTACACGCCGTCCCACCTTCATTTCTCACAAAAGCAAACTGCTTCCCAGAAACCGGTCCTGGAGAAACAAGCCCAGCTGAATCAGCAAGCTCTTTTGGGAGTGACCCATCGAGCGAATTACTATTCAAATCAAGCCAAATGAGACTCCTACACTTGCCAAGACCCAAAGGAACACCACCCGTAAGAGAATTATTTCCCAACTGCAGAATAGCCAGATTCACAAGATTCCCTACACCTTCCGGGATTTCACCTTTGAGCCTATTGTTGGAAAGCGAGACCCACATCAGATTCGTGCAGCTGGAAATCGATGTGGGGATCGTTCCTGCAATAAGATTGTTGTTAAGGATCAAAGTTTGCAAGTTTCCGCCTTTCACACAAATCCCTTCAGGGATTTCACCAGTGAGGTTATTAGCCCACATTACCACATCCAAAATCTGTGGTAGATACCAAATTTCCAAAGGAATCGTGCCCGTAAGACTGTTGAAACTTAGATCAATGGTTTGCAAACTCTTGCAGCTTCCGAGGTTACTCGGTACAGAACCTGATAAATAATTGTTACCCAAAAGTAACTTCTGAAGTGAAGCAAAAGGTGAACTTGAAGAACAGAATTCAGAAGGTATGCTCCCAGTGAAATCGTTAGAACTTAAGTCCAAAACTTGAAGTTGACTACAATTCGCTAAAGCCAACGGTAACTCCCCAGTGATATTGTTGTATGATGCAGAAAAATGCTTCAAGCTCGACAGCGAACCAACAACTGTGCTTAAAAAGTCACCAGAGAGATAATTATGACCAAGATCAAGGCTCGAGAGCCAAGTACACGGCACAAATGACACAGGAAGGCCATCAGTTAATTGATTATTGGAAAGATCAAGTTCCTCAAGTGTACTGCAAGCATTTCCTAATTCGGAAGGTATCTGCCCGAAAAACTGATTATAACCCAAAGACAAACTTTTCAAGTTTTTGAAACCACCAATCATAACTCCTGGAATCTTCATTTTCAGACCATTGTGACTGATATCGAATCTTTCGATAAGGTGACAATTTGATAGACTAACTGGAAAGCCAGTTCCCAACAAGTCGTTTCTTGCCAGATTGATGATGGTAAGATTCAAGCAAGTCCCAAAGTCAAGATTTTGAAACTTTCCAGTGAAGTTGTTGCCAGAAAGATCAAGAAACTTTATATTTGATGGTATGAAACCGGTTGGTATATCTCCTGAGAGGCGGTTGTTTGACACGTCTAGAGTCGAAAGGAACTTGCAAGAAGAGTAGCTAGGTAAGCTCCCAGTGAGTTTGTTGCCAGAAAAGTTAAACATGATGATATTCTTGCAGTTGGAAAAAGAGCTAGACAACAGTGAGGAATCTGAAAGTTTATTTTTCGACAAACTAAGCGAATAAACAGAATTACAGACAGACAACAACGAGCGAACATCTAGACTTGTAGAGAAGTTATTCGCCGATAAATCAATAGTTTGAAAAGAGCAAGAAGTAGCCGAAAAAGAAAGGTTGCCAAAGAAAAAGTTTCCAGAGAAATATATATCAGTAAGGGTGGAAATTAACATAAGGTCGGACAGATTAAGGTTTCCAACTAAGTATGTGTTTGTAAGGTTTACCGCGGTCACACGGTTGTCTTTAGAGCAAAACACACCTCTCCAAGAACACGGGTTAGAATTGGAGGAATCTGAAAGTTTCCAGTCTGATAACGACCCGTTTGGGTCGGAATCAACTGAAGATTTCTTGAAAGATAATAATAGTCTAGCAGCAGCAGCATCTTGGTCTTGACTAGTAACCAAGAAAGACAATTTAAGCAGAAAAACAAGAAAGCATAACAAATATGATGTGTTCATTTGATTTGTGCACATCTAAGCACAATCAACTCTTTTCTTTTGTTTAACTTTGTTTTTTCTCTCTACATTAGTGTGAATAAAAGAAATATATGTGTGTGTTTTCAACTCTACAAAAGGCTCTTCATGGCATGCAAATGAACAAGAAAAAGGGTGTCTTTTTTTAATTTGCAAAGCCAAGATTGTAATAAAGAGCGAAAAGAAAAGGGGCTGTTTTGGGGTTGCGTAACGAAATATCTTATTATTGCGTTTTAAAATATTTTTAAAAAGAAAATCGTAAAAATATAATGTATTTTAAAACTTAATTATAATTCCTTTAAAAAGAAAGGAGGGTAAGAAAAGAAAAAGACAAAGGTAAGAAATAAAATAAAGTGATGGTCCTCAAGTCAAACTAAAAAAAGGTGAAGGCATTGGGTTGAGGTGTAGATACAGTAGTGGGTGTTGTTTGGTGGAAAAAAAATACATGTATAAAAAAAAACCTTAAAAAGTTGAATTTAGGACTTTGGGGAGGTTTGTATGTTGGATACTATGTTGAGAATGACACAGTAGAATGTATTTGGGGGTGTTTGTTTCGGCTTATAAAACATATAAGTTTATTTGGGCTTATATTTCATAAACTTCAATTTTGTGGCTTATTTTAAGACTTAGAGGCTTATATAATAAACTTATATAAGCCTCTAAGTCTTAAAATAAACTAAAAAATTGAGGCTTATGAAATATAAGCCCAAATCAAATTTGATTTCAGCTTATATTTCATAAGCCTTAATTTTCTGGCTTATTTTAAGACTTACGGGCTTATATAAGTTTATCATATTATAATAAACTTATATAAGCCCGCAAGTCTCAAATAAATCGAAAAATTAAGACTTATGAAACATAAGCTTAAATGGGCTTATGTTTTAGTTAAAAAAACAGGTTTGAGAAGTGGGATGCTTCAAGTTCTGTTAGTATAACTTTTATTGGTATTATTAAATATGTGATCAGTTGTGGGCTCAAGATATATATTCATTAATTCTTCACATGTTATCCATGATTCCAGTTTCTTATGTCTCTATGCGCACGGTTATATTTAACTCTATTTAAATAGTTTGACAAATGTTTATGATACAAGCTTGGGAAGTTTTACTTAGATATTAAGTAAGCTAAATTTGAGAACAAGCCCAGTTCTAGTATGCTAAGGAAAACTAGTTATACGTATGTTACAGTGATTGGAAGCAGTAGTGTGAAACAGTAGCAGCAACATTTATATTATAATGTTTCTTTGAGTACTATTTGTAAAACTAGAGTTTAAGCGAACATGAAAACGTTACATGCTACTTGCCAAACAAGTTATATATATCTAAACACTAAACGTTAGTTATTAGTTGGTTCAAAACCCTTTCAAATACTGAGTTAAAGATCCTATAAACTCGACTAAGGAAAACTAGTAGATTAAATTTGACACCTTTACATCCTTGGACCTCAAGAACACCTTCTCTTTTCAAATAAGAAAGTTCATTTTTATGTTTCATATAAAGTATAGATGGATAAGTTTGATTATATGTATACAGATTACTTAAAATAGAATGCTGCGTTTAAAGATATGGCTCTTTGAAGTAAGGCTAGATGGAGTGGGAGTGAACTCATCGTTCAAAACCCAACTCATCTTACAAAACCCTACGCCGGGTATATCAACTCACGCGCGAGTTGCTTTCAATTCGGAGAACCACTCACCTCAGTGAGTGACAAAATCTTGGGCCCACATATCTAACTATCTGTTACATGTTTTAAAAAAAACTATTTTTTTACCTATAAATACCCACTACTTCACTCATTTTTATACACAACTCTTTCAATTTATATGCAATCTCTTTAAACTTCACAATCTTCATTTTATTTTCAAAAACATGTCTCACCAAAACACCCTCCGACCCAACAAACGTCAACCAAGAAACCTCAACCTAAGCAATCCGTCGACACCCGAGGGCACCTTTAGGCTCGGAAACCCATCACCGAACCCGAACTTATTACGGCCACAATCATACTATCACCAACCTTACCCAAACCAACCATACCGAAACCCGGCACCGACACCGGAACAATACAGGTTTCACGGTTACGGGTCACAGCCAAACGCGTTTCATGATTACCGTCTCAACATTCCTCGTTTTCATTTAGCCACCAAGACTGCGTCTTACAAACCCAAATGGATGGTTCGTCATCACAACCACGTTCGGATCCAGCCATGTCTCCGATTAATGCATTTCTGGTCGAAGAGTTGTACACGCCTGAATTCTAGGACTCTTTTCAAGAAAACACCGGTTATTGGCAAGAACACAATCATCACGAATCTCCGGTTGAACAAGTCGCGACTTCACCAACGAAGAAGAAGGCGACCCGTAACCGCCAAAAGATGACGATTAGACTCCGTGGACAACAGAGGAAAAAATTGTGTTGGCTAAAAGTTGGCTTGCCGTTTTTGAAAACAGCAAGCATGGTAACGCGAGGAGGCAAACTGGCTTTTGGTGTGAGGTTTTGCAGTACATAAAGAGCAAAACAAAACAGTATGGTCGTCGAACATACGATATGGTGTGCGAAAAATGGAAGACGGTCACCCGTCCGTGATTCGGTTTTGTGGAATTTACAATAACGTCATGCGTATGGCGCAGGAGACTGGAGACGGAGACGAAGATTACGTTCAAAGGGCAATGATTCACTATGAAATTGAAACCGGACTTCCCTTTAAACTTCGTCATTGTTGGGAGATTTTAAAATATCGTCCGAAATGGTAAGAAATAGCAATTCCAAAATTTGCAACAGAGTCTGGGGGTAGCAAGAGACACAAATCATCTGGTTCTAGTCCGTTCAACACAAAGTCTGGGGAAGCTAGTATTAATCTAAATACTAATGTTGGCGACAACGAAGAAGATGATGTGCAGGAAATTCGACGACCAAGGGGCAGGGACAAAGCAAGAGCTGCTGGGAAAAATAACGGTCGAAAGCGTCGTGATCGTCAACTGTGAATGAAGATGCATTGGCTAGGTTGATGGTAACCGAGATGACAGCTCAGGAGAAAGAACAACGCGAAAAATTCTTAGAGATCAAAAGGAGGGAGGTGGAATGTCGTGAACGAGAGATTGCAACTCAAGAGTATCGACAAGAACAAGAAGACGTGAGGTTCTATCTTCAGCCATACGATCACTTGACCAGGGACCAGCGAAAGGCAGTGGATGAAATAAGGGCAAAGATCAAGGCGAAGTATAATTTGTTGTATTAGTCTACGTTTAAGTTTTTATTTATCTATGTATCGTGTCGTTTTTATTTATCTATGTATCGTTCAAGTTTTTAATCTATGAATAAAAGTTTTTAATTTAGTTTACGATTATTAAATTCGTACGTTTACGTTTTTAGTTTATGAATGAAAGTAATTAAATAAAAAAAATGGTAAAGGTGAATTGTTATTACGATTGTAAAATAAGTTATAAAGTTGAAGAAAGAAAGCTGATGTGGCGCTAACGTGTACCACCACTCTATCGAGTCTAAATGGGGCTGCTTTCACAAAACAAGGGGGTGTAGTCAAACTTAAGATTGAGACCCAGGGTATCTAACACGTCTTGGGGGTTTTGGAAAAAGAAAAAAAACCAAAGACTAGTAGAATGGGGCTTTTTTTAGGGGGTGGGGTGCAGTTGGCATCAAACTTCCGACACAATTGACAAAAGTGTAAATTGTGTTAAAAGAAATACAGTAAAAGTGTGTTGAGTGTTAAAAACTCTCTTTATTATCTGATAAATTGTTATTATGACTTTTGTATTGTATTTATTATATGTAAAAGGGTAAGTCAAGTGCCAATACAGAAAAATATGCTTTCAATATGTGATTATGTGATATGTAATATGTGATGTGTAAATTAGGGGTGCTCACGGTCGAAAATCGGACCGGATCGAACAAGATCGGACCAAATTGAAACCGACCTTGGCAAAAACACCGGACCGAAATGGTCCGGTCGGGTCCGGGTCGGTCCGCTTCAGTTCGGTCTTCGGTCCGGTCCGGTCCGGTCCAACAAGGCATAATTTCCGAGTTTTTTTGTAAGACCGAATCGGACCTGACCGAGGACCGGACCGAAATAGGTTTGGTCCGGTTCGAGTCGGTTTCTCAGTCCGGTCCGATCCGCGGTCCGTTTTGCTCTCCCCTAATGTAAATACAAGTATGTCTGTAATCCAGGCCGCAACATATTTTAGTGTTTATCGGTTAATTGATCATGGTTTTTTTTTGGTAATGTATTCGAGTTTAAGAGCTTGCTTCATGCAAACTCGTCAAGCTATCTAATCGAGCTCGGGTTTAGGCTAAGTTAGTCGAGTCGAGCTTTAGTCTTCGGCTCCATTCATGATGCAACCCTAATCGTGTTCAACATAATATAATAAAATAACATCATGTACTAATATTTTTGCATATTAGAATTTATCTTTTCTAACAAATTTTACCCTTTTGGTGGTCAGGGTCGTCTTTGAGGGTGTGCGGGATTAGCGACCGCACAGGACCTCAAAAATTTTAGAGGCCAAAATTTGTCCCCTTAACAATATGTTAAACATTTAGATACTCCGTAACTAATTTACATTATATCTTATAAACAATGACATTTTATATATAACATCTCTTTGTAATTCTTTTTCTAGCTTCTTGCTAGTTGGTTTTAAAATAGTTGCCGTTCTAAAAAAAATATATAACATTTCTTTTTAAAAAATCTCATTAATGTAATTTTTTCATCCAAAGCGCTCAAAATTTTCAAAAACTTTAGAGACGGTCCCGTCGGTGATTCTAGCCCTTGACCTTTAGGTTGGAACGTTTGTTTTCTGTCTAGATTTTTTTAACATTCACCAAATCGATAATAATCGTGTGAATGTGTGATACATCTATTATATGTTAAATTATGTTTTGTCTACTAGTTGGAAGTATATAGACATACAAAAAGGAATTGTCTTGGCTTACATAACACTCCACAATTTTCAACAAATATAGGCTACATTTCAATAATTATAAGTTTATAACCAGCCCCCCAACCTGGACGTAATTAAACAGATTTGATTATGACATGTGTTGAGCCTTAAGTCTAAATTCAAAGTCATTATAATTTTAAAACATTTCTCTTCTTTAAATTAAATTGGTAGGTGAACGTTGATGTAGACGCCGTACGTGCCATTTTTTGTAAGATAGTAACCCATAACGAACGTCATATTATCATTGTATAGAATCCTACAAGTTGAATTTTTCACAAGCATTCAAGATTTCTATCATAATATCTACAAGAATATATATTTGACTTTTTGTAAAAGAAAATATCCATACCGTCAAAAACATTACACTAATACTTTTGTTATAAGCTACAGGTTAATGCCGGTTTACATTAAATGTTGATTTTTCGTTTACGCGATTTAACTTAACGGTTATAATTAAAAGTGAAAACGTAAATGTTTAAAGTAAATAGTTTTGAGTTTACTGACGTAAAATGACCTGAAAATGTGGGTTGTCACATTCTTGCTCTTTACTCTTAATACAGCCACATAGAGTTGTCCGTGCAAAAAAAATGGTCGTTCCAAATATAGACCAACCATAGACAAAGTTTGTTTTTGACTTTTGTTAATTATCATGGCAAAATAAAGCGATACAGGAAATTGTCTCAAAATGTTTACACCATTAGTGTAATGTTAAACATCCACCTTTACATTTCATTGCCATGTAATGTTACCATTTTCACACATGTTCATGGCCTGTTCTACTTGAAACCATAGATAACGATACTAATGTGCGTAAAAAATATTCATTTGATCTTGGTACTTATACAACTCATAATAGGAACACATGCGAAGACTTATACTACCCTGGTGGTACAGTTAACACAATATATATTCAATGCTATTATGAAAGAATAAGAACCATATCTGCTAAAGAATAAGAACGAGCTAATATCATTATTTACGACTCTATGCCTATGCTAATTTATATTCTATACTACAGTTAGAGATGATTTAAATTCCATCTAATTATCATTGTTTAAAAGCCTATGGCTATGAACACGTCCGCTTCATTGTTGACTAAAAAGAGGGAAAATTAATTTCCAACCACTTGTTGAATAATCATTCTGATGACGGTTGTCCTGTTAGCAATTGACTCGGCCATGCAAAAGGTCATGATCAGGTGCACTTAAAATTTTAATGACGAGTTATAGGTTGGTGTCTTCATACTCAAAAGTTTTGTTCTCCAATTCATTGAACCTCGTTGTCCAGTCCAGCAAGTCTGAAAGTTTGGCTAAAAAGGGGAGTGTAAACTTAACCATATGATCATAATGGAGTTTTATCATCTTTCCCGTATATGTGGATGTTAGGCTCACCATTTACAATTGAAGCAAACACAGGTTATTCCGTGATTCCTGTTACATAATATATTTGTTAACTTTTATATATGAAATTTATGTAAGCTGCAATTACATGACAAATGATGCAAAAAGGTCAAAAAGCTATATCTAAGACTAATTCTTTGTAACATCCGGGAATTTTCGAAATTTTAAAGGACTATTTTAATCTTTGACTTTTCGAATCTGACTTGACCATCGGCCTTCTGGGCTCATCCAACTGGGCTCATATCCAATTTTATTTTTTGATTTTTTTTTTTTTATTTTTTTTTGCATTGTTAAAAAAAACCCAGAGCTGGCACAGAAATAGAAAAAAAAAATTTTACATTATTTTTTGACGGCCTCATGGCTTAAATAATTTGTTTTTTATTTTTATACCATTGGCTTATGTGTGGGCTTATGTTTATAAGAGGTTCTCGTTTTTTTAGCATATACGGATTTTTTTTATTAAATTTTTTTGGGAAACATTGGGCTTTAAATGTAGAATTGTATTTTGTGACGGGTTATATTTTTCCTACAGGTTCTCATTGTGTTTAGAGACTAAGACAGTGTTTAAGTCAATTCGAAATGTATACGCGGTATTTTTTTTTTATCTGAATGCGTCGGTACTTTTGATACATTTTTATGCAAAGAAAAGAAAAAAAAGAAAAGATAATAAAAATTTTTATATATTGGGACGCCCGCAAATGTACATAGCAACGAAAAAAAAAAAAAATGTGGCCAGCCCAACACTAGTAGCTACTGTAGTGCTACTAGTAAGTTAACTCAGTGATTTTTTTCAATTGCTTTGATTATATTAGTAATTACTACAAGTTGAATTTTTCACAAGATTTCTATCATAATATCTACAAGAATATATATTTGACTTTTTGTAAAAGAAAATATCCATACGTTGTAAAAAACATTACAATAAAGGCCCGTGTTAGGTGTTCGCGGAATCTTCAAGGATGCTTTTGATTTGATTGGAATTGGAATCTGATTCCTATTTGCATCATAGTTGTGTTTGTTGGCAAGAATGTTTTAAAAATTCAAAATCTGAATTACATTTTTAGTGTGTTTTGGTTCTTGTATTGTAGTTGGCTCGGAATGAAGTAATGAATTAACTCAAATTCCTTTATTGTGTGGAAATTTAACGATGATCCATCTAAAAATCGGAAGGATAGTTTAGTCAATTCCATGAAAAGATCGATATTTTTATATACAAGAATAAATTATTATTAATTATATTATTATTATTATGATTTTTTTTTTTTTTATTTTTAACAACCTTCATAGAAATAGAATAAGTGATTTGTATTAAAAAACAAGATTGGAGGGAGCGAGTATACTATCTGAGCCCACTCCACTAGAGAAATTATTAATTATTATTATTAATATTATTATTATTAAATATTATTTTGTTATTATGAGTTTTTATTACTTATTATTATTTTTCTTTTTTTTATTATTAATTTGTTTTAAAATAATGTTTGATATATATTTTGTTTATTTAAAAATTAATATTGTATTATTTATGATTATTTAATAAATTATTTATATTTAGATCTGATATTGTATTTAAAAATTATATTATTATTTATTTATTTAAAATTATATATATTTATTTTTATTTATTTAAAAATTATATTATTTTTTATTTTTTTAAAATTATATTTATTTATTTATTTAAAAATTTATTTAATTATATATTTAATATTATATTATTATTATTTATTTATTTATTTATTATTATTATCTATTTATTTATTTATTTATTTAAAAATTATATTATTTTTTAAAAATTATATTATTATTATTTATTTATTTTTTAAAAATTATATTTATTATTATTAATATAATTATATAATTTGTTTTTTCATTTTGTTTTTTTCCATCCAAACACGCGATAGTTTTCACAAATTCAAATTCCGTCATATTCCAATTCATTAACATTTCAATTCTTTAACATTCCAATTCCTTAACATTCCAATTCCTCAAACACATTTCAATTCCACCAAAAACATTTTGCGAACCAAACGGCCCCTAATACTTTTGTTATAAGCTACAAATTAAATTAATTGCCAAAATGGAGATGCGTTTATTTAGGACTACGTTTAGCAAAACAGATTATGCTTTTGCATAACGACGTTTTGAAAAGCCACGACTTCTTCCTCGAGTCTTGTCATGAAAACACTTTAGGGGTGTTTAAAATTTCATAGCTCTTGATACCACTTGTTATCGTATCTTTCGATATCGCTTGTTAGACAATTAAGACAACGAACTCGAAGTTTGATCGCGGAACACTAGATCGTGAGTTGTATCGAGCACAAGTAGCAAACACGAGAGACACAAGAGACTACAAAGAACAGACAAGAGCATGCACACGATATTACCCTCGAACATCCAGTAGTAGAACCAATAAAGCTTACAATTCGAGTAAGAAGAATGGCTAGTATGAATATAGGTTAAACATCGAAAATATCGATGGAAAATATGTACAAAAGCATGAAGGTTCAAAACAATTTGGGTTAAAGCAACTTCATTTTGGCGTTAAAACAGGAGTCCATGAAGTACATAGTGAAAAGCGTGTTTGGTTTAAGGTGGAGCCGCACGTAGCTCAGGAAAATCATGAAGCTGTAGTAATTCAGGATAGTAACGGTGATGTTGCAGTGGCTCAAAGAAAGTTGAGGTTAAACAACTTGAAAGAAAGACAAACACGGACTGCTTGGTAAAAAAGCAGAAAAAGATACACATTTGTATAAAGGTGAGATAGATATTATGGTAACTGGAGTACCTGATCAAGAAGGTGTAGAAGGTAATGTTGTTGGAAGGAAGAAAAAAGATGTATAAGGAAGCTAAACTCAAGAGTTTACTTATGTACAAGGCCTGATTAATAAGGTGGTTTCTGATTTGAGGTTCTACATTAGATGAAGATGTTGAGTATCGTTAATGCCTAAGTATTACTCCTAAGGTGAGAATTGTTATATGTTAGTAGAAATCCTTAAGAGGGTTAAATACGACTTAGACAATAATAAGCGGTTTAGTTGTATTTAGTTAAAATAGAGTTAGGATTGTATTTAGATTAGTAGTTGCTTGACTTACAAGCCAAGTATGTAACCATTATATGAAATTCGAATTTCATAGAATTGTACCCTTTTATCATTACAAATAGAAATGAGGGAGATGTTAGTTGGAACATTCTTCTTTGTCCATTCGTTAATTAATACACTGTAACGTTTGGGGTTACATGTGTCTTTTCTTTGAGTCTACTTTCCACGCTAGCTTTCAAGGTTTTTTGGTCCGTTATCCAACATACTTTATGGGTGTTCATAATTCGGGTAAGACCCGCAGAAACCCAAAATAAAAACGAAACCGAATTTGTAATCGAACCAAAATTGTCAAAACCATACTGAGCTGAATTAAATATATATTTTTGGCTTAGATAAGGTTTTAGCAATATAAACCGAAAACCGAATTCATATAAATATATTCTTTTTATATTTGTTTACATAAAAAATTATTAAAAAAACTATTATAAAAAACACCTTTTAAACTTGAAATTATTTTATAAGAACTATACAATTAAATTTAAAAAGAAATATAAAAGATGTAATTCGGGTTATTCAGGTCAACTTGAAAATCAAACTGAGTTCTAATTAGGTTTTTGTTTATACCAAAACAATTTTCTAAACCGAATAAACAGAATAACCCGATAACCAAACCGATGAACACCCCTAAAACACTTACTAGAATAGGGTTTTTCCGAATTTCGGTAATACCTACATGAACCGAACCGAGACATAACCGAACCGCAAAAAACATTACCAAATTTATAACCGAGCTAAACTTGTCAATATAGTTTTGGCAATCTAAACCAAAAACTAAATTCACACACACACACACGCACACACGCACGCATGCATGCACGCACACAAGCACGCATGTATGTATGTATGTATGTATGTATGTATGTATGTATGTATGTATGTATGTATGTATGTATGTGTGTGTATGTATGTACGTACGTATGTATACGCTTATTGGGCGGCGAACTTTAAGAGTTTGTTCAAATAAACTTTTGCATTTTGATAGTTGTTCGATAGTGTTTTTGGTTGTTCCAACTATTGCCTATCATTTAGATACTTTGTCTGAAATCTGTTTTATGTTATCATTTACAACACATAGTTGTTTCAGTGTTGTTTTTAGAATTAAGCGATGGTTGATAGAATGCTGACAAATAAATGTAATTAGCAAGAGAGTTTATAACATAATATTGTGAAACATTGATGTAATAAACAAAAAAACTAATATAACATAGTATAATTTGTTATGAGATAATATACTAATAGAAAATTTAATGAATAGTATTTAGGAAAACATAGTCATTACAAAAAGGTTAATAAAAAATGATTAAACTCAAAGTTAATAAAGTACTTCTTTAAAGACAACATTGGTTATGTAATTTCAATAATTGCCATCTTTATCGCAACACAACAGCTTTAGACCTTTCTTTATCATAACCCCAAAATATCGCAGCGGAAAGGTAACTAGGGCGCGTGACTTCATAATACATAGGCATAAAGAAATAAAGAACGACCACTAAATGGACGTTTTGAAAATAATACATCGTTGTAATTATTTAAATAACAAGGTCTTACTATAATTTAAATGTATTCAAAACACAACGGAAGCATAAATAAATTTTTGAAAAGCAACGGGTATTGATGATAGATAAATTCTTGAAAACCGAGCCGTATGCATGAGACTTCACATAGTACATCAAAGAGAATATGACAACTAGGCACCTAAGAAAAACATTGCTAAAAGTGTCAACATTAAAGTTGGTGAGTTCATAGGTTTATTAACTGTAAATGTAAACCACAACATTTTAAAAGGGTGTATGACAATATTGATGTGTTTAGTTCCTGAGCCTTTCAGTCTTCCAGTAGATTCCTAAGTATTACTCAAGCTAAAGTCTTTCAGTTTGAGTCACTGAAGTTTCTTCGGCGTCAGCTCTTCAGGTCCTTAGAAGATTGGGAAGTATCTTCAGATCAGTTTATGCTGCGGTACAAAAACTGAAGAAGGTCTTTGGAAAGAGCTAGTTCAGCTTGGTTGACAATTCCAAGCTGGGCGTAGTCTATCTCCTTAACAGAAGTTAAAACGTGTTGTTTCACTTCTAGTCGGTTTACAAGGCGGGAAAAAGATTGCTTTATGTCAAAAGGAATAAAGCAATCTCCTTGGAAAAGTCTACTTCTAAAGTTGGTATAGAGGTACAACAAATTCTCCTTAAAGGACTGTACCTGGTACTTTAGAGCACTCCTGCATTAAATGGTATCTCAACCACCCATTAGATGCATGACACGCGTACTAGGTTAACTCGTAAACCCTAATCCCTTTGCCTAAAAAAGGAAAAGGATTCCCAGAGTAAATGGTATATATTCTAATTAATGTGAAACGCATTGAAGAGTTTATTTATCTCTCAAACAAACTAAATAGAAACTGCTGAAGTTGAAGATTCAGTTCTAGTCGAATAGTTTGTTTTCTTATTTCTCATAACTTTGGTTAGAGAATAAGTTCGAAGGAGATAACACCCCAATTGTCATTCAACCACCTTGCTATTCCGCAAGCAAGGTGTGTCATAGATTCTTTATTTGATTCTAATAAGAACCTATATGTTGAAAAGTACTTATGTGTGTTTTAAACTTGTTCTTTATATTCTTCATATATACTTGTTTAAAACTTACTTCGTTGCCATGAAATGTGATTAGTTTAACTTGATAAACCTTATATCAGATTCCAAGGGACCAACAAGTGGTATCAGAGCCTTCTGGTTTATAAAATCCCTTTAAAAGGATATATAAAGGCTCAAAGATTTTTAAAATCAAGATCCATCTTAAATGGCAGCAGTAGAAGTACCACATACTCTTGAATACAGGGGTGGCCAGTTAAATGCCGTTCCTGTACTAGAGGTGGAAAATTTCACCAACTGGAAAAAGAGGTTCATGTGCCACATCCTTGGTATTGAACCTCAATTTAAAAATATCATAAAAAATGGTTCTTTTATCCCCATGACAGCTGGTTAAAGGAAGCCAGAAGGACAATGGACTGGTGATGAGAGAAAGGTTGTTAACTTAGATCAGCGACTAAAAAGTCTCATCATGTTTGTCCTTCCAGATGACCAAATGAATTCTGTCATAAACTGCTTAACAACTAAATCAACCTGGGATGGCATGATACTGTATCATGAGGGCCCCTCTGATGTGAAAGAAAGTATGGTCATGGACCTAAAGCTGTGTTATAACACCTTTAAATTCAAAGAAGGTGAAACATTAACACAAACTTTCACTAGATACAAAGCTTTGATGAATGAGTTAGTAAATGATGGCATCAAACTTTCAAAGCTTGAAATAAATACTGGTTTTATAAATGGGTTACAAAGAAGTGACTAAGTTTCTGCCAAAGTCTTAGAAACATAAATCATGTGAAAGATTATGTGCTTGCTTCTCTATTTGTTAAACTCAAATATAAAGAAACCCTAATAGACAATATTTATAAGACTGAAAAGAACAAATCTCTTGTCTCTACAACAGCTTTGTCAACTGCCTTCATCTCTACCTCTATTGTCCAGGACTTTCAAGATAGTCCTGATGATGAAGAGGATAAAAGAAGCAGTCATGAGTACCTGAATGACCTAGAAGAAGAATATCAAGCAAGAGCTCTTTTAAACAAGTCTAAAAGATTCTTCAAGAAGGGTACTCAAAGGTTCAGCAGTGCAAAAGCAACTGACCAAACTGAATGCCACAAATGTGGCAAGAAAGGTCATTTTGCAAGAGACTAATGGTCAAAAGCTTAAGTTCCCTCATATCAATCACCCTTTCAACCAAAAACTCTCAGTTCCTCTCAGCATAAACCAGAACTAAGGCCTACTAAGGACTTTGAAGCTAAATACAACAAAGTCAAGGCTAAACTGGCTCTCCTAAGTTCAAGTGCTTTAGCTTCCAAAGCCACAACTATTAAGAACAAATGTCTCATCGTTGAAGCCTATGAATGGTATGAAGAAGAAGTGTCATCAGATGACAATACGATGGTGGAAGTCAAAGTACTCATGGCACTAGCTGAAGAAAATGATGCTATTAGAAAAGAAGGCGCCAGAAATGGTGAATAGGTAAAGATCTCCATAAGAAAGGTCACACTCTTCTTGAAATGGAAGATAATGATGATAGAAAAACCTATCTAGATTATTTGTGTATCGATCTAAATTATGTTGAAGAACAAAAAAATAATCTTTTGTCAAAACATAAAGATCTTGTTCATGAACTGAATGCATGCAAAGAACAACTTTTAGTATTAAAACAAGCAAAATCTGATTTTCTTACCATGCAGCATGTAAACACTGAGATTCTCAAAGAGAATAAAAACTTAAGAATTAAGCTGAAAGAGCTAACAGCAATCACTAAAACATGGCTTAACAGTTTTAACAAAGTAAATCAGTGTATAAGTAAACAAATCCCCTCTCAAAATAAGAGATTTTAGGAGTTGATCAACTCGCTGAAGATCCCTCCTGTTTTAGGCAAAAAGACCTAGTCTTTGTAAAATCTTCAGCTGATGACACAAAAGTGTCCATACCTGGTGTTGAAAGACTTTAGTTGTCTGAAGCTGAAAGTTTTATTTTGCCAAATCATGATACTGGTAGGATACTCCTAGCTGAGTCATAAAGAAACATAATTGATCCCTCGGTTGCTGTCACTGAATCTTCAACGACTGATTATGATTGAGCGGATGAATCTTCAGTCTGTAGCACCCCTCTTCCTCCACTAAATAAGTTGGATGATGCTGAACCTATTTCTGGACCAAAGACTATCAAATTAATTTTGAGGTCAAAAATCCACAATCAAAGCTGAACTTTAAAAGGTGTCAAAGTAAATGAACCATCCTCAGCTCCTGCTAAGGGTAACAAAAGCTCTTCAGCTTCAAAAGTTAACTCAGCTCCTGCTGGTAAACTAAAGAGTGTGAAAATTGAAGATGATCCTCCTTTGGCTATTGTAATAAAAGAACTTAACGACCTAAAATTACAAATTGGCAAGAATCAGTCATCTTACTCTAGAAATAATCAACAGGTTCCACAAAATGCACTTTAAAAAAAAAATACAAAACACAATTTAAAAAGAGTTGTGATCTGTGTGGCCTAAACAATCATCTCTCAGAGAATTGTTACAAGGTTCTATTTTGTAAAAAGTGTGAGAGAACTGATCACAGAACCTGTAATCATGCTGAATACATTTCCACCATTAACATGTCTCAGCATCTCAAAAGTCTGGGTAGATCTTCATCAAGATCTAAAATTCCAAGACCATCAAAATGCTTCTTTCCACCTTGCATATACTGTGGATGTATAGATCATTTATCTAATGAGTGTTTATACCATCCCATATGTAGATTATGTGGAAGTTATGACCATGACACAAATGGTAATGATAGGATTATCTCTCTAGAAAGAGATATCAATCCAAAAAATCCTCAACATGCCTTCAAAAGATGTGAAGCTTGTGGTAGCTCAACTCATACCATAACTGATCACTATGATATTGAATGGTTCAAAAGAGGTGAAGCACTTCAAGCCAAAAAGGTTGAAGTTCTAAAATCAACTAGGGCCAAATCATCAAATGTTAACAGATCCAAGACTCCCACTAAAAGGTGGGTTTCTAAGCAAAACTAACCATTTTGAACGTACTTGTGCAGTGTGACATCAGGAAGCCCATCTGGTACCTGGACAGTGGATGCTCAAGGCATATTACTAGTGTCAAGAGTTACCTGCACAGATATGTGGAACAACCAGGACCTAAAGTTGTGTTTGGAGATAACTCTACATGCACAACTGAAGGTTATGACTCTATCAAATGTAATGGTATAGTTTTCACAAAGGTGGCATTTGTAAATGGTCTTAAGTACAATTTAATTAGCATCAGTCAAGTCTGTGATGCTAAATATATTATTTACTTTTATAAGAAAAGAGGAACAATCTTCAACTCCAACAAAGAAGTTGTGATGATTGCTCCAAAGAGTAAGAGATGTATATGTTCTTGACATGACATCTTCTGCACAATAATCTTGTTTCTTTGCCAAAGCTTCTGAAAATATCAACTGGCTTTGGCATAAAAGACTTGCTCATCTAAACTTCAAAACAATCGATAAACTGGCAAAACAAAATCTTGTTATTGGTCTTCCCTCACTTGTCTACTCAAAGGATAAACCATGTTCATCATGTGAAAAGGGAAAGCATCATAGGGACAGCTTCAAAACAAAACATACATATTTTATCAAGAAATGTCTTTAACTTTTTCACATGGATTTATTTAGACCTGTAACTCCTAGGTCCATTAACCATGAAAATTATACCCTTGTCATTGTTGATGAGTACTAAAGGTACACCTGGGTATACTTCTTGAAGAAGAAAAGTCAAGCACCTGAAACTATCATGTCCTTCATCAAAAGAGTTGAAAATCAAAATGACATCAAAGTCAAACAACTCAGAACTGACAATGGTACTGAATTCAGAAATAACATCCTCGTAAACTTCTGTGATGAAAAAGGGATTTCTTAAAACTTCCCCTCTCTCTACATACTTGAACAAAATGATGTTGCTGAAAGGAAAAATAGAACCTTCATAAAAGCTGCAAGAACAATGCTTTCAGGATCTGTCTTCTCAAAACAATACTGGACTGAAGCTGTAGCCACTGCATGCTACACTCAAAACAAATCCACCATTGTGAAAAGACATCTTAAAACTCCTTATGAAATTTTTCGTAAGAGAATCCCAAACATCAACTTTCTTCATGTCTTTGGATGTTCAATTTACATACATAATCATAAAGATCACCTAGGAAAGTTTGATGAAAATGCTGATGATGGTTATCTTCTTGGATACTCACTAGTCTCCAATGCCTTCAGAGTCTTCAACACAAGAAGACAGAAAACTAAAGAAACCTATCACATCACATTTGATGAAAGCCCTGATGCTATCAAATTCTCAAAACCTTTAGTTGTCAACATCAACATTGTTGAAAATGAAAGATATCTACTCGATGAATATCTTCATCCTTATGAGCCTTCTCAAAGGTATCAAACAAATGGCAATAATGTGCCCTTCATAGAACCCTATGAATGTCCTGAACCAGTTGTTCTTGAACTGAAGTTTCATCTGACCATAATGGTCAAACTGATCAAAATGATCAGTCTGTTCAAAATGATGAAATCTTAAATGATGATCATTCTGAACATTACAATCACACCAATAATGAACAAATCATTGAAAATCTCCCAAACACTGAAGACATTTAGATCTCTAATCACTCATCTTCTCCAAGAGTAGAGGATACTTTAGTACAACATACAATTCCAATCCAAAATCCACCCTTACCCATTCCATCAATGGTTACTCCAGCTCCTTAAGACAGATGGTCTCAGGACAAGCATATTAAGCTGGTCAATATCATTGGTAATCCAGGAGCTGGAATGCTCACAAGAGCCATGGACAAAGAACTTAGTGCAACTTCAGCTCATGAATGTCTCTTTGTAGATTCTCTCTGAAAAAGAACCTAAAAAGGTATTTGAAGAACTATAGCACATAGGATAGGTTGATGCCATGCAAGATGAACTAAACCAATTTGCCAGAAACAAAGTCTGGACATTAGTTCCTGCACCTTATGGTAAAATCATAATTGGCTCAAAATAGGTATTCAGGAACAAAAGAGATAAAACTGGAATTGTCATCAAAAATAAAGCAAGACTTGTAGCTTAAGGATACAATCAGCAAGAAGGCATAGACTATGATGAAACCTTTGCTCCTTTTGAAAGACTTGAAGCAATCAGGACCTTTCTTGCCTTTGCCACCTACATGAACTTTATAGTTTATAAAATGGATGTCAAAAGTGCATTTCTAATGGTAAACTAAAAGAAGAAGTTTATGTCAAACAACCTTTAGGTATTGAGAGCAATGAGTTCCCAAACCATGTATGCAAATTAGACAAAGCCCTTTACGGACTTAAACAAGCTCCAAAAGTATGGTATGAAACTCTCTAAACCTTTCTCACTAAATACAAGTTTGTAAGAGGTAAGATAGACAACACTCTGTTTGTCTACAAAACTCAAACTGATGTGATTCTGGTTTAAATCTATATTGATGACGTTATCTTTGGGTCCACCATCACAAAATTATGCAAATAGTTTGCTAAACTGATGACTCAAAGATATGAAATGTGCATGATGGGTGTCCTCACCTATTTCTTTAGATTTCATATTAAACAATCGGAAAGAGGCATTTCAATCAACCAAGAAAAATATGTCAAGGATCTGCTAAAAAGTATGACATAAATTGTTCATCGGTGAAAACTCCAATGGTACTCCCTAACAACTTAGGACCTGATCTCAGTGGCAAAGCTGTAAAGGAGACTTAGTATAAAGGTATGATTGGATCAATAATGTATCTAACTGCAAGCAGATCTGACATTCAATTCTCAACTTATCTCTATGCAAAATATCAAGCAAATCATAAGGAATCCCACCTTATTGCTATTAAGAGAATTTTTAGGTACCTAAAAGGTACTCTTAGTCTTGGTTTGTGGTATCCAAAATGTTCAGGTTTTGACCTAAAAGGATACTCAAACTCTGACTATGCTGGATGCAACATGGACAAGAAAAGAACCTCAGGTGCTTGTCAGTTGCTAGGAGGCAAACTAGTGTGCTAGAGTGCTAAAAAGTAGCAATCTGTAGCTATGTCCTCAGCGGAAGCTAAATATGTAGCTGCTGCTGGATGTTGTGCCAACATACTATGGATGAAGAGTCAACTCACTGACTATGATATCATTTATGAAAAGGTACCTATATTTTGTGATAACACAAGTGCTATTGCAATCTCAAACAATACAGTTCTGCACTCAAGAACAAAGCATATTGATATCAGATATCATTTTATCAGAGATCATATTCTAAAAGGGGACATTGAATTACATTTCATTCCCACTCAATATCAACTTGCTGATATCTTCACCAAGCCTCTAGATGATCCAACTTTCAAAAGATTGATTGTTGAACTAGGTATGTTGAACATTGATTCAAAACCCGAAGCTTCAGTACTGACTTAAGAAAACTGAAGCTTCAACACCTTTTATATGTTAAATGTCAGTTCAGTTTTTACATATAACCTTTAGCTTGCTTAAGTGAAGTAACTGAGCAATCACATATGTCTCATTCATGGATTTGCATGAGCATTTGGGGTTTTGTCGCCTTCGATGGAAGATTGATGATGATGAAGATTACAATAATCTGTTTAGCATAACATAACACCAAACCTGAACCTAGTCTAGCTTTTTCTAACATCAATCTTAAGGTCGGTTTTAAAACAAATGTGATTTTCAAAAGTAATATTATTTTATCAAAATAATTTCCTTTTCAAAAAAGTTGTTTAATTAAAATATATTAATAGAGGATATCCAAAAGTTATAATGACCTCATCATCTTTCTCTCACCTACTTTTTTAGTTGAATAGACTATTGTTCACTGTTCTAGGTGTCAGATGCATGCTTTGCCGAATTTCATTAAATACAAAGTTTAGCACACATGTTGAAAATAAACCCTAAACATTCCCATAACTTTATAACCTCAAATAATAATTACAATTTCTCAAAGAAAAATTTGTAATTTCATCAATCATATAAATCACAACAAACCTTTCAATACCTCACTCTCACAAATTCTTCAAAAACAAACACACACCTCAAACCAGATCAAATATTCAAAACCCTAACTATCCATAATGGCTGAATCATCATCACACATTTCCTCTTCACCTAAAATCACTCCCAAAGAAGAACATGTCACTCTTGACAAACCTGAAATCCCAAACCCTTAAATACATGCGGATCAGATTGAGTTCACCTTTAAAGAGATTGCTTTCACCACCAACAATGAAGTTGCACTACTATATCCCTTACACCCAAACTCAGAATACTTTAGAGAGGTGTCAGACTTCATTTCTAAATGATGTCTAAAGGAAGCATTTATCAGGGACCCAACTCAATACAAGGAATACTTGAGTGAATTTTGGTATACTACAAAGACCTTAGATGACTCTAAGATTTGGGTATCCACTCCAACAGATGGAATTAGAGGAGACATAGGTATCAACACCTTTAGGAATTCTCTTAGGGCTCATTACCTACCTCACTTAAGTATGTACATTTCCTCACCCTCCATTACAATAATGAGACCATGGTTTGCAATAGTAGGTTACAGTAAGGAGATTGGGGCAAAAGGAAATCTTAAAAAGAGTTGTCTTCCTTCTAGGTGGAGGTTACTGATGGGTCAAATCATTTAGTGTTTAGGTGGGAAAACAGGTGGCATGGACCAAATATCCAACAACGATGCCACCATCTTGTATTGTTTGGCCAATGGGGTAAAGGTAGATTATGCTAAGCCAATATGGGAGGATATAATTCACAAACTAAAGAAGAAAACTAAGGAAAAGGTTGTTCCTTATCCTAGGTTTATATCCCTTCTACTGGAATACATGATGCCTGAATATAATAATGAAGAGCTCACCATAAACCTTACTCAGGTCTTCAGTGTTCACAACTGGGAACTAAAGCCAAACCAAACTGAAGGACCTCCCTTTACTGACCACATGAAGGCCATCTGTAATTTAGATGTGCCTGTGGACTCCAAAGCTCTAAAACCTTCCTCACAAACTGAGGAGGTTCCCCAAGGCAAAAAGGCTGGAGCTAAAAGTGGACTCAGAAGAAAACAATCTTCAAAACACACATCTGAGTCCAGGACTAAGGCATCCAAATCCAAAACTGGTCAATCAAATAAAGAAACTCAGTCCAGTTTGGCCAAAGACAAAAGCCCAAGCCATCCTTCACCTCCCACACTAGTGGTTGGTGAAATGCATAAAGAGGCACAACAAACAGCTGGTGGCCCAACATCTTTAGGAGCCACCAGTGAAGAAGGAGTCCACCCTCAGCTCAGTAGTTGTATGTCTGCATTTAATTCTTATTGAACCTGTTTATTCAGCTTCTTTCATTTGCACTCTGAGTCTGCATCAAGCCATGATGCTTCAGCAGATTCCATAGCTGAAGCTGATCCTGGATTATCTGCTCCTAATGATTCCATACCTGCACAACAGGGTATGGATAAAAGAACCAAAAAAAAAATTAAATTAATCATATATTTTCAAGGACTAATCCAAGTGTTCTTGTAGATCAAACCAAATATGCTGGAGATGGGTTAAATTGGCCACACTGATTTAGGTACAAATAAGGAGTCTAGAGCTGATGAAATTTTAAAGAAAATAAAGCTGTAGAATTTATAAGATCTCTTGAAAGACATAAGATCTGCCTTCTTCACTCCTGACTCCCCAAAAGATGAGCCAATCATTATTTTAGATGAGAGTAAAGAGGAAGAGGAAGTTGCCAAAGATAAAGACACTCATGCTTCTTCTTATGATGTACCCGAAGACACTTCAATCCCTCATCCTTCATCTCTAAAATCGGCTCAAATTCAAGAGTTAATGGCTCAGGTTTAATTACTTCAGTCCCAGAAGGATGATCTGGAACAACAAAAGGCAAAAGCTGAAGCAGAAGTTTCCTCACTAAAGGCTAGGCCCTCATATCCAAACATCAACCAGCTTACTGATCTTCTGGTAACTTCTTTAAAACCTGAATTCTCAAAGCTATTAGCCTCACATGACTTTGCTAGCTGCTTACCAAACGCATTGAAAGAGCTCCCATCCAAATTTACTGAATTATCTAGAGAAATTAAAGAGCTAAAGAAACATGTTCAAGACATGGAAATCAAGCTACCTGGGGACTTAAAAGAAATTCTGACAAAACTAGAGACTTTCACTTCCACTATCTCCTATCTTTCATCCCAGGTTACTAAACTGAAGAATATTCAATAGGAACTTCTAGCAGAGTTTCAAGCTTTACCAAGTCAAGTATCTTCAATTCAGGAAAAGCTCAAGACTTTGAATTTCCTTTCAAATCTATTAAACAAGGTTACTGATACCTTGAACAGGTTTGCCACTATGATGGAAAATGCATCAGGAGCTGCACGCAATAGTGTTCCTTTAGTAGGTCAAGCGTCTGCTTCACCTGCTGAGGGGGAGAAGAACACCACCAAGGATGTTGAAACAAACTTGCAAAATGAATTAGTTAATCTTTTGGGCATTGATATCGTGGAACAATACCACAACAAGAAGTTACTCTTTGATAAATATTATGACAAGATGTTGAAAAAAGAAAAATCTCAAAGATCATAAATTGTGATGTTCTTGCACAAAAGGGCCATATCTCACTAAAAGTATATAGGGAAGAAGGGACAATTGAAGTTGTTACAAATTTCAAAGTCAGTGACTTACATCTGGCTGAATAGAGAGAGGTTGTGCAAGCTTGTTCTGATAGAAAACAAAAAGGATAGAAAACCATCTACGGATTGATAAAGACAAGAATGGAATACCTTAATCAAACTGAAAAAAACTAAAGTTTGACTTCAACAAACCCCTCAAAGAACAAGATCCTCCGAATGAGCTAAATATGTTAGTAAACAAGAAAAGAAAAAGAACCAGTGACTTAAAAGATCATTCCAGGTCAACAAAGAAATACAAGTCATCAAGTTTAGCATGAAGAAGAGGTTCATTGAGCAGCTAAGGCAGTAGAATGTAATCTTTTGTAATAACATTATCTTTTGTAAATGTATTGTAATGAAAGTTAGAGTGAAAGGTTATCAGTTTATGTTGTTCAATCTATATCAGTTGTGTAAGAAGAAGTTGTTCTGCTCACTTACAATTGATTTTAACTTAGGCTATTTGTATATTCAAATAAGGGGAGATTGTTGGGTTCAGTTCCTAAGCCCTTCAGTAGATTTAAAAATAAAATCCCCTATGTATTACTCAAGCTGAAGTCCTTAGAAGATTAGGAAGTATATTCACTTCAGTTTATGTAGCGGTACAGAAATTAAAGAAGGTCTTTGAAAAGAGCTTCAGTTCAGCTTGGTTGACAATTCCAAGTTGAGCGTAGTCTATCTCCTTAACAGAATTTGAAACATGTTGTTTCACTTCTAGAAGGTTTACAAGGCGGGAAAAAGATTGCTTTATGTCAAAATAAATAAAGCAATCTTCTTGGAAAAGACTACTTCTAAAGTTGATATAGAAGTACAACAACTTTTCCTTAAAGGACTGTACCTGGTACTTTAGAGAATGTCTGCATTAAATGGTATCTCAACCACCTATTAGATGCATGACACGCGTACTAGGTTAACTTCTAAACCCTAATCCCTTTGCCTATAAAAGGAAAGGGATTCCCAGAGTAACTGGTATCTCTTTCAATTAATGTGAAACACATTGAAGAGTTCATTTATCTCTCAAACAAACTGATAGAAACTGCTGAAGCTGAAGCTTCAGTTCTAGTCGAATAGTTTGTTTTCTTATTTCTCATAACTTTGGTTAGAGAATAAGTTCAAAGGAGATAACACCTCAATTTTCATTCAACCACCTTGCTATTTCGCAAGCAAGGTGTGTCATAGATTCTTTATTTGATTCTAATAAGAACCTATACGTTGAAAGGTACTTTTGTGTGTTTTAAACCTGTTCTTTATATTCTTCATATATATTTGTTTAAAACTCACTTCGTTGCCATGGAATGTGATTAGTTTAACTTGATAAACCTTATATCAGATTCTAAGAGACCAACAAATATAATAAATGTAAGCCACACAAAATGTGTTTACTACTGTCTAAGCTCATGAAACCAAAGCGTTAATTGTATAGTAATAACTGCCCATGCGGGTGCCTAACCTAGGACACCCGTAACGTATCTCAAATGAAACTTCGCTCGTTTGACATGTATTCAGTCAAACCTGGCGGGGATGTCAATCCCAATAGATCTATCCATAACATTTGTGCTTACACGAGGTAATTAAAGGTTCATGAAAAAAGGCGTACTAGAAGTCATAGGTTAATGGATACTTAGACCAATCCGTAAACGAGTAATTTGTACTTGCGTTCAAACGTAAAATGAGCAATGTAACTTTCACCCCAAGTAAATAAACAGGTAGTATGCAGGGCTATAAAATCTCACCTTAAGAGATGGTATTGACTTTGGAAAAGTCAACAAGGAATGTCGTCACAAATGATCGGTATGCAATCTATTTAATTATAGGTCGATTTAGAATAAAGCAATCGTAATAAAATAAATCGATGTGTTTTATATCGTTATATCATCACCTAATAGTTTTAGTTTTAGCTTATTAGTCAAAATAATGATTACGTTAAGTTTATCACTTTTATTATTTTTACAAAGACAAAATATATATAGTTTAGTTAATTTATAAAATAATATTTATAAATTTTAAAATGCGTATAAATATTATATAAGTGATGCTATATTATTTCCTAATGTTTTTATAGTCCAAACAGTCCGAAAACGTCCGAAAATATTGTTTTACTATTCATGTCAGGAACATACATTTGTAAAAAGTGTGCAGAATTTTATGGTAATTTTAGAAAAATAGTCCAAGTTTGATTAAGAATAACTCTTCTGTTTTACACTTTCAAGCTTCAAAACCCGCATTATTTTTCCGAAAAATCATTCTGAGCAAGTTTCTAGTTTTAAACTTAAGCCGATTCGGACTCGAAAGGGGTCACTGCTAGATTATGTAGAAAGATTGTTTTCGTCGGTATTGTTTCAAATCTTGTTTTGACCATAACTTCTTCGTTTTACATCTGTTTTTCAAGTTCTTTATATGTACGGAATCGTATTGAGACGTATTAACATATTATTAGGGTTTTAACTAGTCAAAAATTCCCTAACCTATTGTTTACAACCTGCTGCCCTTAAGGGTATTTACACACTTCAAAACTATAATTTTTAACCTCATTTTTACAAAATAACATCCTCTAATCTAACCACTTCAACCTCTTCCACAATCAACACATTCAAACTAACCTAATCTCATCTAACACTTCACAATAATAAGAAAAAAAAACATAGAATAACTATAAAACTATTGAAGCTAGTTTATGAATAACAAACTTGACAACTTGTTTAATAATCATATAAGTAAGTATTATTCTTGTTTTCTTTGCCAATATTCATAAAAGTTTACTAGTTGGTGATATAAATTTATAATCATGATGTTCATGTGTAAAAATAAATAATGAAAGTATCAAAACATGATCAAGATTAATAAAAATCAAAAGAGTAGATGGAGTATGCTTACAAAGATTATGAATACAAATGAAACCTAAGATTTGATTTTTAACCCCAAAACTTATAAAAACCCAACTTGAAATTCTTGAAACCCTAGATTAAATCTTGATACCCAAACTTGAAAACACCTTTAAACACCTTAGATATGAATCTTGAACACACTAGTATGCTAGCAATATCAAGAAAATGGAAGACAAAAGGAACCCTTTATGGCTTATTTTGTGCTGTGAGATTTGAGGGAGAAAAGAGAGACTTATGTTTAATTTTAGTGAATGAAATGGAGTTTATGTGTGAAGTGTTCTATTTATACAAGGTTTGCAAAATATCAAGGAAAATATCTACGAAATATCTAGAAAAATATCTAGAAAAATATCTAGGAAAATATAAAAAGTTATAAATTATCTCAGTAAAATTATATAACACTTATTCGACTAAACATTTTTTTGTTAATGTCGGTTTACGTTAAATGTTGATTTTTTGTTTACGCGATTTAACTTAACAGCTATAATTAAAAGTGAAAACGTAAATGTTCGAGGTAAATAGTTTTGAGTTTATTGACGTAAAATAACCTGAAAATGTGAGTTGTCACAGTCTCCCCATGTTAAAAGAATTTTGTCCCGAAATTCAGTTTGAGTGGTCTTCTAGAGATGTGTTGGTGAAGGGGTGCGGATACTTATCTTAATTCTCCTAAAATGTGTTAACCAACTTTGTTTTCTTATTACAGAGAGTCTCATCAGGCCGGGTTTTGACTCCTTGTCTCTACCATAAAAAAAAATTATTCTCAACATTTTCCTCTTTACTTGCTTTAGCTTGAGCATCCAAAATTTGTGATGGTGGGTTAAAATTTATTGTTATGACTAAAATTTTACTCATAGTGGCCTTATCCGTTTCTTTTGGCTTAAAGCGCCAGCTATAACATTTTCCTTTCCAGGGCGATAACGACTTTGTACCTTTGATGGCGTCGCAACTACTAATTATATGGTATTACGTCGACGTTGAATGCATGATTTAGTGAATTCCTTAATTGCGGCTAAACTCGTTGATGGATCATCCTAGGGTGACTAGTGATGCGTCTCGACTTTTTGTCATAGGATTTGGCGTAAGATGATGTCGACTCTATGCAGCAAGGTGGTGTAAAGGTCTACTTATTTGACGTAAAATAGTTTCACATTTTATGAACATGCACACAAAATATTCCTTTTGGGGATATAAGTAGAAAATTGATTTTTGACAAAAGTTTTAAGGTGACTACTCTCAGCATGATATGATCCTTCCTGAATTATACATAGGTGATCGGGCTATGTATAATTGAGGACTAACAATGCAATGCTCATTTTCGTCAAACTGGTGTTATGTATAAAATAGTATCAAAATAGTTTATAGTGTGGCAAAATAATTCTCAAGGTGGGAACAAGGTAGTTTATAGGGTGATAGCAATATAGTTTACGAGATAACCGTAAGATAGTTTATAAGACAATAGCAAAAAGGTTTATGGGGTCGTGGTGAAATAATTTATGTATAACAACCCAAGAATTTTCATCAAATGCAAAATCAATCTATTTTACTATGATCACAATTGTACGGGGAAATTTTCTGCTTTATTACATTACTTGCATTGTCAATATCTCAGTATGTCATGTAACTTGCATAACTAAAGTAGACGAGCTCACGCAACCTATCTATGGCAATCATGTCTTCATATATGTCAAGAAAACATTATAACATGTCAAGTCAATATCATTATATTCATATTACAAGGTACATTATTCCTATAATGTACTATTCGCAACATTATATCAAAACGGGCTTTAAACCATTATCGTATACCTCTAAACCCTAATTCCATGAAGGGTTAATATCTAAAGTGAATGTAAAAGCTACTAAAACATATGTACAAGCAATATAACATCTTATTTGAAATATAAAATCTCTTCAAGTCAAAGTACAAATCTCAAAAAGCTTAATGTACAAGTCATTAAGCATGATCTCTAAAATAGCCGTTTTACCTTTGTTTTCATTCTAATTTATTCACCACCACTTGTGTACAAGCTACTACACTCAATATACAATGTGTAAACCGTAATTATTCTATTCATAAGCTTTCATACATCTATTTTCACTCAAAACCCTAATTCAAAACCCTAAACCTAAAACCGAGCTTGTTCTAAACCATGTCTCGTTTCTTCATTTTTATCCATTGTAAACATAACCAATAACAAAATAAGTTGTAATACTTATATTATACAATCATTCTTAATATTATTCCATCATCATTTCATCATTCTACTTCTATTTATACTAGAAATAAATCCAGAAAACCTCTTACTTGTGCCCTAATTGTGATTTTGACGTTTTACTCCATTTTCTACCCATTTTACCCAAACCACTATCAAATTTGGATTATAATCCTTAATATATGTCTTAGGATCAGTAACCTGTCATTCTTAATCAAATGAATCGAATTACAAGACTAGAAACTCAATCGAGCCCTTATGAGCCCTACTTAAACCCGTGAACCCTTTCTTGCAAAAATATACCCATTTTAAAGCCTTTCTTTGCAATCAGATACCTCATGACTAGCTTACTTCATTCCTAAGCATCTTTAAAGCACCTCCTTCATTCTTTATGTATAATATGTGCACATGGTCACTTGTATCTTCTTGTTTCTTTCTAGTTTCTAAGCCGTGGCATGCAGGAACGGATAAACAAACATTAAAGCTAGTTTTCTAGTTATACAACCCATCTAATAGCTTCCTACACTCATATACTAGCCCCTACATGTGTCAAGACCAGATCTTATAAGTTTCTTAAGCTCTTTGATCTCAAATAGTATAAATAGGGTCCTTGTGTGTTCATTTCCATTCGTACCACACCTCTTCGTTCTTATTACCCCTTGATAGGCAGCAATACTTTGCTCCATTATGATTTCTAGGATCATTAAAGAAGTTCTTACAATAAGTGAAGCCCTGAAGAATTGAAGCCTTGGAGTGGAAGATACAAGGCGTACAGGGGAAATACTACCCGAAACGGCCCCTTTCCACCATTTTTGATCATTGAAGCCGCAAACCCAGGTTTTGAATGTTTAGTTATGTAATACACCCTTGTTCTAATGTTCATATGATCCTAATATACTCTTGTTAATGTTCTTACTCATTCATTGTCTCATTTTACTTTTTGATCCAAGTCCGTACACCGGAACCCTAATTTGTATTTTCTTTAGACTAAAATGTTAATTAATGAAAATATGTTATAATCCTTATCACTAGCCAAACTTAACTAATGTTAAAATAACCAATTTATTTATTAATGAAGGATTTTGAACTTATAAAACCCATCCGTTTACATTTTGAAACCCTAATTGGACCCATTTTACTTCCTAGCTTAAAACGAATCGTTTATTTTAAAACTTGTGTTGCTGTTAAAACTTCATATTTAGTTTTATTTTAACTTATAAATGTCTATTGAACTGTGAAACTAAGCTTTCAATGTCATTTTGGACATGTTTTGTAATTATTAATTCATGCCAAAGGGTACTATATCGTATTTCTGAAACTTATAACTATGGGCTGAATATGTCATTTTTTCAAGTTATAACTAATAGGGGTTATTATGCCACTTTTCAAAGTATAAGGTTTACTTGGTATTTCTTTCAATGTTGAAGAACCAAAGTCGTTTAAAGTGCAAACTCCAAGGGACTATTTGGCAATTTTCAAACCACAAGGTCTCTAAAATGTAACATTTTGAAAAAGTATAAAATATGCTCAAAACGTTTATCCAACATAACTTTAATTAACGCTTATCGCGCTTAATCATGTCAGATATTGATCAAACGCTTAAAACCGATTTTTCATATCACAATACTAGGGAGCTTCATATTAAGGAGTTTCATCTTGGTATTACGTTTGCTGACTGGTATTGGGTTTACGATTTTTAAAGTGCCTAGCTCCTCAAACGGTTACAGAATACGACTTTCTGAATTTTTGAGATTGGCCCGAACGGTAGATTTGTACAGTAATTTCCAATCTCTTCAAATCAAACTCATAAATCTTAATCCAACAGTTCTAACGTACAATCTTCCTACGACTTGGCCATATTCTACTCAGGTAGTGTGACGTGGCGATTTCTATCATTTTCTATATCAACTTCCCGGTTAAGATTGTGATAAGGTCGTCAGCTTTCATTTTGGAATATTTATTACTTCTACTATCAGGTGAATTTCATAACCTCGCCTTTACTTATTTTACATGTTTTATAAACCCGCGAGGGGGATACATGCTTGTTACAAACTCTTTTACATAATCCTTTATCTTATAACAATGTGATTACTTTTCAATGACTTAGTGAGTTCATAGCCTCACTTTTAATCTCTTTAATTATTTCATAAACCCGTGAGGAGGATACATGCTATAAAGTACGGATACAAGTGTTTCACCAGACTATATGCTAATCTAATGCATCATTACAATCAATGTCTAAGTTATAAATCCTATAAGTCGTTAAATTTGACTTCAAGTCGTTAAATTGACTATGGATATTAATCTGTTAGTATCATAGATCCTACAAGTTAAATTGACTTTGGATATTAATCTGTTAGTTTCATAAATCCTATAAGTCGTTAAATTTGACTTCAAGTCATTAAATTGACTTTGGATGTTAATGTTAGAGTAATAAAAAATGGTGAAAACAGGACTTGTCGAAGCTATTGATTCTTCAGTTCCCCTTGACGAACACTTAGCTACTTTTCGAGGTTATTAGTCGAGGGGGATTAAGATTCTTGGTTTCTTGAGTGTTTACTTCATAACATTGCGTGAGGACACGGCAATACCTTAGTATGGGGGATTTTGGTATGTGCTTAATTACACATACCATTTTCCATTAAAAACGGACTTAAATGACTAAAAACGTACCAAAAATACATTGTATTTGTATGTTTTGCATTTGAATTGTGCAGGAACGGATATTTAAAAAGAAAGCCAAAAACAAACAAAGCCAGGCACGGGATGGAAAAGACCAAGTCAAATCAAAGCCAAAGTCAGAAAGTCAACCCAGACAAAGTCTAAAGTCAACCAAATGAAGAAAATACAACTTAAGGGACCAAAGCTGCCAAACCTCAAGTTGTATTACAAGAGTAAAAGACAAGGGTCGAAATTGCAAACCGGGCAAAGTTTGCAATGAAGTTATAAGAAGTGAGGGGCCAAAGCTGCCAACCTACCCAAACTCCATTTTTTCCCGCCCAACAAAACCCAGGTACAGAGTAGGGATGTCTTCCCATACCTTCTCCCTGCAAAACACTCAACACCCTAGAAAAATCATTTCAACCACTCCTCTATTCCCCCCCCTAGCTGTATAAGTGCCATGTTGGCAATCCCTCACCATTCCCAAGTATTTTCGATGGCTATGATTGACTCCAAAGAAGCACAAAAGAAATTGAAGGCTGGGATTTGTTTTAGAATCACCTCACACAACAAGCACACTTGGTTTTTGTCTCTACAAAGAAACACAGAAGAAAGAGGAGATAGAAGTCGGAGAGAAGAAGACTTCGGCTATAAATAGAGCCTTTTGTAAGCCTTTGAGGCAACTAGTTAGTTTTTAATTTTTAATATAACTTAGCTTATTTTCAGTTCTTTTAAAACTCATTTACAGCTTTTACTTTCAGCTTTGTAACACTTTCAAGTTTTAATGCAAATTTGAGGTTTTAAGTCAATTTACAATTCCAAGTGTTAAGTTTCTTAATTGTGTTGTTTTGTGTTCAAAAAGCTCTCAATACAGCTTGTTTATAAGCTGCTTTAATTAAGTAAATTTAAAAAGTTAAGTAGTTAAGAGAAAATCACAAAAATCACTCTCAAATACACCACAGCTTATTTTATGGATGATAAGCCAGTTCTGGATGGGCTTATGGACACTACTAGCTTGTTTTATACAAGCTAGAGCTTGTAGATTCTTGGTTTAGCCCTGTTTTGAGCAAGGGTGTTGTAAGTCTCTCTTTTTCTTACTTTTCTTATTTGCTATAGAACTGCTTATTAGTGCCTATTTGTTACTTATGTTTACTTATTTGTGTTTTATCAGAATGTTTAGTGCTTATCTTACTTAGTTGTTAGTTTAAAAGTGATTAGTGCAACTTTCTTAGTTAGTACTGTTAGTTCATTTAATAAAACTGTTAGTTTTGAGTTAATACTGTTAGATTAATTTAGTCTATTTTAATTGCTTTATCACTGATTGAAATCCGTTCATAAGTACCTTATGTCTGTCATTGATAATCTGTTTTTAACACATTAGGATCAAACTTGCTTGAATAAATGACTTTGAACAACGTTATGAAGGTGTTTAGAAACTAACTGGTACTATTTTTAAAGCTAGCGGTACTTACTTTTAGTTAGTACCGGTAGAGTCACCAATTTTTGAGCTCAGTTTTAGGTTGTTAAATTAGGTTTTAGGTTATGATTTTTTGGCATAAATCGTGGAGGGTGATCTAAATCTGTTTCTTGGTTGTTTAAAGTTTTGAGCTTATTCAGTATGCTTACTTTTAGGTCTAAAAGTGCTTATTTTTCATTAAAAAATCAAAAAATTAGTAGTGTTGTCATTTGTACTTATTGTGCTTTTTTCTGTGGCATTATTAAAAAAGAGAATGTGGTCGGGCTTCTATTATGGACTATTAGTGAGTTATTCCTAAAAGCCCATTTTCAGTTTGGCTTATTGGTGATTTTAGCTTATTTTTATTTTGGCTTATTTAGGAAAATTTTAGAGTTTACTACTTTTTGATGCAAATTGAGTTAAGTTAAGTTGTGTTTGGTTGAAAAAGCTTTTTGGAATCAGATTAAGCAACATATAAGCTTCAAAATCTCTCCTTTTTGACTTTGAGATTCATTTTGAGTTTGTAGTGTCCAAAATACAAAAAACCAAAAAGTTTAAGCAAACTTTCTGCAATTCAGCAGCTTATTTGGCTTTTTGAGCGTATATAAGTGCTTATTTTCTGCAAAGTGTCTTTATTAAATGTTGCTTAAAAACATGTTGTGAACATCTTTCGTGTTTGCGTTTTGTGCTAAAAATGACCTTTTTAAATCTAATTTTTTGAGGACTTGGACTAAAAACGAGATTGTAGCTTTTTAGCTCATTTGCCATTCTAGTTTATTCTAGTTGCTTATTCTTACTCCTGAAGTGCTTATTAGGGTTAGGTAAACATCTGTTTTGGTTTATTTGCTTATTTCTCGTTTCATTGTGTTTTAGTGAGCTAGCAGTACTAACTTAAAGCTAGCAGTACTAACTCAAAGTTAGTACTGTTAGTTAAAACTGTTAGTACTGTTGTTAGTACTGCTGAGTTTCCTTGCTTAATTTAGCTTAATTGCTTTTTGAATTTGCTTATTTAGAGTTAGCTTAGCTTATTTGATTTGTCTTAAGTTTATTTGAGCTTATTTCTGTCTTAGAGTAAAAGTTTTAAGTGTTTGTTCCATTCCTAGCCTTTAAGCCTGCTCTAGCTTATTTTCCTTGCTTATTTTTATGTGCATTTGCTTATTAGTGTTAGTACCCAATCATATCCAAATCTTTATCGTTCAATCATCAATCATCAATCCGTAATTCGAGTCTTCCATTCAAGGCCCTCGTTGCGGGACCAAAACGGACCAGGGAAAACTATACTTCCGGTTTCATTATATTTTATTGGTGAACGTTTAAACATTCCTTGTGCAAGGTTATTGGGTTGATGTTTGTTTATATATATATTATATATATATATATACATATATATCATTATTTTAGTTATATATATTTAATATATTATATATTATATTATATATATATTATATATAAGATATATCTATAGTATATTTAGCAGAGGAGAGAGAGCGAAAGTTAAATAAAAAGACAAATATTCGTGAGAAGGATAAAAAGAAAAAAAAAATTTAAAAAGTTCTCGAAAAATTCCAAAAAATTTTCATTAAATCAAGTATGTTGGTGCATAAAACTTTTGTAAAATAAGTTTTTCTAATTTTGAGTTTTTATACGTTTTTTTAATGCGCAAAAAAAGAAATTTTGATGCAAAAAAACTTTTGATGAACAAATTTTTCGACTTGTTATAGTTTTGATAGCGCATAAATATTTTGATGCAAATGTCAAAAGGAAGTTGGGTTACCAAAACGAAATTTTAGATGCACAAAAAAACCCGATTTAATCACAAACGTTTTTTTAATAATATTTTTTTCGCCAAAACTATCCACTTTTAAAAAAAACTTCCTTTACAAAACTTTTCATTCACCACTACTTACACGATCTTGTGGAATTTTTTCAGATGTTTTGAGAACTTTCATTCCTTGTGCAAAGGTAATTGGTTGAGTGTTTGCTTATATATTATATATATATATATATATATATATATATTATTGACGAGTCACATGCGCACAGGTGCATAAGCCAAACGTCTGCCGTGTGTGCCTAATGTGTACAAAATTAACTAAAAATGTTATAACAGTAGTGAAAAAAACAAAAGATGTAGTTGTGTCGTGTATCTTCCATCCGCCGTCGAATATTTACACAAAGTTACAACTTATAAAAATGAATATGTGGTGGTGGATTCTTTGCTTGGTTTAAGGAGGAATGCAGGTGTAACCTACAAATTAAAAATAGAGAATGGCCTAAACGATATTAAATGATCAGTTAATAATTTTTTGAGTTCACATCTTATTTTCTTGTATTGAATTTATGTTTTCGTGTTGTAGATTTGTAAGACGTCCTTGCAACCTTCAACAACTAGACCACAAAAAGACTATGTATGTTATTTGTAAGCCTGAATTCTATTGCATTGAATTGAATATGGTTTTAGCCATTGTTTCTTTGGTTTTATTAAATGGTTTTACTCACTTATTTGTCTTTGTTTGTTTCGCTTACCATTAAATGGTTCGAGCCACTTATTCATCCTCACTATTTATCTTTTCATTTAAATTAGTCTTCTTGGTTAATATGTCACATTAGGGGTTCTTACTGTCCGAAAACCGGACCGGACCAAAACCGAATTGGTCCAAAACCGAATTAGTCTTCTGGTCGTGTTCGATCTTTGGTCTGGTCCGGTCCTACAAGGCATAATCATCGGTTTTTTTGCAAGACCAAACCTGACCGGACCGAGGACCGAATGTATCAAAAAGGATTGACAGAGGACCACCCTATGCCACATTGTCAAGAATCAAACTAAAAAGAGGAATGAAGATTCTATGTCTACACAAACACGGCAACCATTAGAACTAAACGACAAACATTGACTCAAAAAAAATTATGAACCGAACCCGCCCGTTGGGCGGGTTATGTTACTAGTATATATATATATATATATATATATATATATATATATATATATACACACACAAAAGAATTAAATAAAAATTGATATACAACTAATATTGAATATATCAATTTAACTTATAAGAGAATTTTTAACGAAAACGTCTTTCTTTGCAAGGTATTGTTTTCTACATCTCTATCAAGGATCACTCATGAAGACATGATCACATTCGAGGTATATCTCATCATAAACCATCGAAATGTTAAGCTTCAAAAAGACAACTTTAAAAATATATATATATATATATATATATATATATTATACTATATTATTGTATATTATATATATATATACATATATATATATATATATATATATATATATGGTTTGAAAAACTTATTTGGTATCAAAACTTTCTATCAACAACTTATGTTGAAAGATCCATAAAATATTTTTCTCAAATCCAAATATCTCATTATAATTTACTAAAAATTATCTTCGGTCAAAATCTTCATTGACCTTCTCGAGATAATTCACACATCTTGCGGATCTAAGGTACGCCTCTAACTCATCTTAATATAGGATTGATTGGTTTATCTTTATGCGTAGATTTAGTGTCAAAAATATTGTGACCTATGATTAATGCTATGCTTGATGTTGAATAAATGATTATAGTCATTCTATGTGCTTATGTGAACTAGACTGTACATACTCTATATACTTATAAATACTATATGTGTTTCGTATTGTATTTAATCTCTGTATATCATACTATATTTTCGAATAAAGGTTTTTTGTCGTGTATTCCTCTTCGGTCTCACTCTTCGGTCACAAGCGTCTCACACTCGTCACGACTACGCCTCATCACCGACTTTGACTATTTAAATCAAAAATCTATCCTATAACTTTCAAACTTCAAAACCATTCTCCCCATTATATCAAACCATTTCAAAAATCAAAACACACATCTTTTCCCTCCTCTCCAAAAACTTTCGGACATCAACCATCATGGATTTTTCCGCGGAAATTTTTACCCCCGTCATGATCATGATCATCACCTCACTTGTCTTGCTCATCTACTAGATGTGCTTTTTCTCGAACGACGATGTGTTTTTTATTTTAGCATTTTATATTTTCATTGTGTATCCTATACTTTGTATTTCGCTATATTATGAATGGAAATATTATGGGCTTATTTGAATAAGCCTAGTTTATGTATTTTATATTATATTAATTTCTCGTTTCTTTTATCTGAACGACAACATCCGTCTTATACTCAAATGTTTTCCGTCACATGTCTTGGCATGACTCAATGGTACCATTTGGCAAAAACCTACCTAAAGTGGCATAAAAATTATTTCTAAAAAGGTAATATTTATATAAACCTTAAAACAACCAAAAAGGGAAAAACAATAATCTTTGGCCTGTTGGGCCGGATCTGCCGACAATATGCCGGAGCCTTCCACTCGCAGGATCCGGGTGATCCGGTGGTCCGCATATTAGAAAGTGAAGTCTTATTTTCCAAATCACACAAACAATAACCACCACATTCACAAACGAATCAAACCTAGGCAAACCCTCATCTTGGGATTTTTCAAAACCAACTCGTGAGATCAAACACATTGTAAGTCTAATTCACAATCATACTCGTGGTTTCAATTATTACTTTGTATTTTACATTTAATTAAATCATTGAATTATGACCAAATCCATCTAATTGTAAACACTAGTTGTTAATCACAAGATACAAAGATTAAGAAACAATACTTGATGTTAATCAAACTTGATTAACTCATGAAAACCCATTTAGGTCGAAATTTTTGAAAATTCGAGGAGTGAGGATTGGGTTTTACACACGACATTGTTAATACACGTAAAAACCACACTTTTGAAAGATGAAAATTAAGTGGTCATAATCCAAGGTTTGATAGCGAGTCAAAATTTGATAAGTTGTCATTTTGTCATGATAGGTCTAAAATGCCACACGCTACCGATCATGATCACCAAAACACCGTCGTCTACATTCCAAAATACCATCGTACTCCCGGTCTTGAACCTAAAGAACGTACCACTTACAAGAATCTTGAAAAGCGTTTCATCCACGAGGGTCATGTTATCGAACCTTGATTTATTCAAGGAACCAACACTCGTGAAGTCTTTTCTCAAATCAACTTTGATTGTCTTCTCGATATTGACGAGAAATTTTGTCCCCTCTTTGTCTTACAATTCTACAAAACCTTCCACATTAAAGATAATTAGGATGGTACCATGTTCATTGGTTTCTCTATCAATGGCAATGATTTCCTTCTTCCTCTTCATCCCTTCGCCGAAATTCTTCGTGTTCCATGCATCGGTGCATGTATGTTCACAACCGATTGGTCACTAGGTTTCCTTCCCTATAGTACTAGCCCAAGCCCTACCTATCGAACCACTTTGGATGATAAGGTTATTTTGTGTAGTTGTGATTGTTACCAGATTCCAGATTTTGTGTAGTTGTGATTGTTACCAGATTCCAGATTTCAGCTCAACCACGATTGTCTTCGTCGCTCTCCGCATTTCTTGAAACACAAATAAGAGAGGTGAGGTTTTAACGACGAATAAAAGGTGAGGTTTTAAATACTGGAGTATAAATTTAATTGATAAATTAAATCTTGGTTTTGGTTGTTTCTTGTTACTCGAATTAAAAAACAAGAAATAGAAGTTTACAAATCCATGTATAAGTGTCGGGTTTCTTGTTACTCGAATTCACCAATTTTTTTGGACCGAGCAAACATCAATCGGATATCTACAAAATCAGTAAGAGGTTTTAATTCATTTTTTTGTTTGTTTATATGACAAAATATGGTTGCTTGAAACGGATGTTGAAAAAATGGTTAGAAAAATTATGGTACATTAGGTACAATTACTTGAAGACGTGGTCATTGCAGGTATGCATATTTTTTGAAGGCGTGCGCATATGTTTTAATGAATTTGACGAGAGCGTGCACATATGTTTTTTGAAGGGTACTCGTATATTCTAATAAAATTTGATGAGAAAGTGAAGTGGGCACGTATGTTCGTGGAAGAGTTCACATATGTTTTTTGAATGACGTGTATATTTTTAACAAGATACATTTATATTTGAATTGTATTTCATTTTGTATCAAATTTTATGTATATTATCTATGTTTTAGTTTGTTATAAATTTAGAGGTTACATGTACATGGTTATGTTTTTTGTTATAAATTTAAAAGATTAAAGAATGTACATCAGAAACATACGTGCAATTAACATTTTTTTAGTAGAACAATTAATGACTACACAATTATACGCAACATATGTAAAATTAAAATATAAAAAAACATATATGCATTTTTTTAAAACATGTATGTTAAAAGACAAATATAAAATAAAAAAAATTAATTTCAAAAATTAAATGTATGTTGAAAGGAGTTCTGTAAAGTTCTGCGCTTAAAATTAGTTCTCAATATAACGCGCCCCTATATA